>JAGKQL010000052.1:664437-703447 GCA_018398635.1 Cyprinodon brontotheroides
TGATATGGTGTTTTTAAATGGCAATATATCAGCATATGAAGATATTGGGATATTTTAATGGATCAATATTTTTTCCCTCGTCTTTAGAAGTTTTTAATTCTGTAAAAAAGAAGTTTTTAAGGAAGAAGTAGTATTATTTTTTTTTTTTTAGACTTTAGAAACTCAGAAGCTGATCAAATATCGGGTTAAATATCGGTGGGGTGGCCGATGTCCGATATTCAGTTTTAAGGCCGATACCGATAGGGGGCCGATTATATTGTGCATCCCTATAAAAAAGAGTGTATATTGTGCAAAAGAGCATAAAAGAAGTAGTAATGTCCTGGAATATGTTTCCTTTAGATATAAAAAATATCTGCAAAGTAGAGAGCTAAGGAAAGACTACACAGTAGTTAACTTAGATTTCTGCACGTGAACTGCAGAAATGTACTGACCTTATAAATTAGTAAAAAAAATTACACAGACTGCACATTAGTTGGCATGTGCTATTGCACAGTGAGAGAGAAGAATATTGCACATGAGTGACAATAGGTAATGTTTTGCATGAAATGTCCAAGAAGGGGGTGCTGACCCTTGTCCCTCTTCTATCACCTCCTCCTTCCCTCCAGTGAGGAGTTGTACAGCTTGATGGCCTGAGTAACAAAGGAGTTCAGCAGCCTGTTGCTCCTACATTTGGGGAGCAGCAATCTCCCACTGATCAGGCTCCTCTGAGTGATGAAGACAGTCTGCAGAGGGCGGCTGGCATTGTCCATAATGCCCAGCAGTTTGTTAAAGTCGTAGGGAAATCATATTTAAATGTCAAATCATTCTGGCTTAAACATGTATATAAATGTTCTCTTTATCAGACCAGATTGTCCCAAAATTCAGAAAAATTTCTATTTAAAAAATCCTGTAAGTTTTGCAGCAGTTTCTTGCAGGCCAGTTAGTTCTATCGCCAGCCTGAACACCTAAATCTCGACTCAATCATATATATCAACGCTCATCTCCGTCAATCAAATGTGTTTTGGTCATAGCATCTTTGATTCATGTAAGTTGCAGCTAATATACGCAACCGTTTGAACTCAGAATCCTTTCCTTTCCCATTGAGTTGCGTCCCCAGTGTTCACGGGATGGACGCCTGTGTCTTCTCGCAGGCGAGCTAACAGAACTGGCAGCTGCTATGGCAGGCAAGGGCTCAAACACAAACGGGCTGGAAGCCTTCTACACCAAACCAAGCTTCTGCCGCCTCTGGCGCCCTTCTTCCACAACATCTTCGCCCCCCGCTTTCCTCCTCTAAGGAATAAAAAATGGATGACGGGTAGACTCATCCACTCAATTCCTCCCACTAAACTCAAACTCTCTCCTTAGTATTCGCATGTTTCCGCTGTCCATAGCTGCTCCTTGACAGCGTCGTTTCTAAGTCACTCAATTTAGTGTGCTACTTGGTCCCAATGGAATTTCCATTGGGAAACCTGCTAGCACTAAGATGCTAACTGGTTAGCAAGAGGCTTCAAACAAACCGGCCACAACCAAATTTTCTTGCAAACCTTCCGCCACAACAATCCCTCGCCCTCTTGATAATCGAGTCGTGCAACCACTCGGGAGAATTCGGAAATGCAACAGTTGGAACGGCCGCTTTCCTAACAATGACTTTAAGTGTCCTTGTCTCTGCCACCGTCTCCAGAGGGTCCAGGTTCTGGCCAATCACAAAGCCAGCTTGCCTCACCAGTTTCTCCAGTCTGGAGGTGCGGCTCCCCCAGATGTTGAAGGACCTCAGGCTCCTCAGGAAGTACCTCCTGCTCCGGGTCCCAATTAGCTAGAAAACACAGAATGACATGAAATAGAATTAAACTGAAAACTCAGAAAGAAAAAAGCCCAGAAAGGGCAGAATCATGACAGGAATGTTTTAAAAGAGTCTCTGAATACAGGAAGTAAGTAAAGGTCTGGAAATGGGCTCCTAGGCAGAGGTTTATGGTCTCCCAGCGCTTTTCTAGTTTCTTATTCAATGTTTGAAACCATCTTCTAGTTTTTATTAAAATGGATCAAATTTAATGAAGGATGATATTCTCTAGATGTTAAACAGAAACAAACATTTATTTCTAAATAATGTCTCTGTTCCATAGCTTTATATTCCTTTCAGTGATTTTAATCCACAGAGACAGGAAGTGCTGTTTGGAAACTTTGTGCGTCAGAAAGGTGAAATGAAGCGGCTCATTTGGATTTTCTCCACAGCTGGACTCGGTCTGATCCTGTTAGAAACTCTGGGCTCATGTGGAGAAGATTGGCTTCTGCTGAGAGTCTGTCTGGGTCTGAGTGTTAAGGTGGTATGGTGCTGTGGGCCACCTGGCATGTGAGGCGGCTGTGGAGCAGCTGAACCGTTGTGGGAAACGGGAGGTTGTGAGTTTGATTCCAGCTGTTTGATGAGCAGCTCTTGGGCTCCGGTGGTCGGTGTGTCCTGAATGCGTGGGTCAAAGGTCAGCTGGTTGAAAGCTTCTGGATGCAGGAAGAAGAAGAGAAAACAAGGAGAAACGTCAGAGGAGGAAACAGATGAAAAAAGATTGAACAATAAAACAATAATTAAATGTATATAAACTTGACAGACTGAAATCTAAAGCCCAGAGCAGCATAATGATACGGTAGCATCTCCAGAGCCGCTTCATGGGCTGTGGGGGGAAATTATTCTAATATTTTTGTTTCAATGATTTCTTGCTGTAAATGAGCCTCAGATCCCTGAAAAATTACAAGAACAAAACATAAAACTGACATTTAATAAACTTCGCAGTAAAATAAAATGATTTAACTCCTCTGAAAACGTCTTTAATTATCTGACGGTTTTAATTTTGATCTCCTCGTTATTATTTTGATTGTTGTTTCCTTCTTTTCTCTCCCATAAATGATGTCTGGTTCGTCGGTTCAGGCTGAATCGTTGGAGCATTTCTCCTGTTTCTGCTGTTTCTACACATCAGTGGATAATCCATAAATCTACCCGATTATGTCAGCTTTAACTGGGAGCCTTTCGGCTCCCTGATTCAAGACAAACAGAGAAAGTTGGTTTAATGTCGTCCCGAAGGACTTTCCCTTATTAGTGGAAATAAACAGATAAAAAAAAACCCAGAAAAACTGACAAATCAGTTCCTGGATGAATAACGTTTCTAAGCTGGAGATCGAATTAAGAACAACAGCAACTATTGTTCTTAGCTACAAACTGTAGTTAAAAACTTTCCTTTTTGATAAAGCTTATAGTTAGAGAGGCTGCTCACACTGAGCCTGGTTCTGCTGGAGGTTTCTTCCTGTTCAAAGGGAGTTTTTCCTCTCCACTGTCGCTACAAGCATGCTTAGTGTGAGGGATTGCTGAAGAGTCAATGAGTCGATGTAATCAGCTGGTTTTTCATAGATAGAAAACTTTAAATCAATGTGACTGGATGATCTGGTGCTTTGAGCTGTGAATTGGTGCAGGATGATGAGATGGGAAACATTTTCATAATGAAGTGGAGGACAGAACAACATGATGCTGAATCACATCTCTGTCTGTAACACATGACTGAAGCTCCTGCTCAGCGTGAGGATGCATCGACATGGCAGACTGAACCTCTGTCTCAGTAATCCTGCAGGTCAACGACCCACTTTCTGCTCAGCTGGAGCAAACTGGACGCAGTTTGACTCATTTTGGTTCATGTAGAAGCTGATCAGCATCAGGAGGAGGAGGAGGAGGAGGAGGAGGAGGAGGAGGAGGAGGAGGAGGAGGAGGAGGAGGAGGAGGAGGAGGACGGCTGCTGCTTCGTCTTCTTCTTAAACTGGACTGAAAGAACCCAGAATTTGACGAGTGACTCTGCTGTCAGGACCCTGATCTCTCTGGGATGTTTGCTGGATTTTTTTACTGCAGCGCCGCTCAGATAAACTCCACCCGTCATCCTGCACTGCAAAAAAATGAAATCTAAATAAGTCATTTTTTCTGGAAATAAGTGCATTTTTTCTTGAATTAAGGAATTAAGTGAGACACTTTGCCCATGGAACAAGACAATTTACACTTAAAATAAGAAAAAACAACCTCATTGTCTTATTTCAAGTGCATATTATCTAGATAGCTTATTTTAAGAGTAAAAATACTCATTCCATTGGCAGATCATCTCATTTACCTGCTCAAATTAAGGGTAAATCTGCTTAATTTAAGACATTTTTACTAATTTTGAGATTATTTTTGCAGTGTGAGATTCGCTCCAAAGAGAAACGGTGTTTACAGGACGGCTAAATTTAAACTCCTGGACCTAGAACCAGAAACTCCTGGATCTAGAACCAGAAACTCCTGGATCTAGAACCAGAAACTCCTGGATCTAGAACCAGAAACTCATGGACCTAGAACCAGAAACTCCTGGACCTAGAACCAGAAACTCCTGGATCTAGAACCAGAAACTCCTGGACCTAGAACCAGAAACTCCTGGATCTAGAACCAGAAACTCCTGGACCTAGAACCAGAAACTCCTGGACCTAGAACCAGAAACTCCTGGATCTAGAACCAGATCACCTCCTGACCTAGAACCAGATCACCTCCTGGACCTAGAACCAGAAACTCCTGGACCTAGAACCAGAAACTCCTGGATCTAGAACCAGAAACTCCTGGACCTAGAACCAGAAACTCCTGGATCTAGAACCAGAAACTCCTGGACCTAGAACCAGAAACTCCTGGATCTAGAACCAGAAACTCCTGGACCTAGAACCAGAAACTCCTGGATCTAGAACCAGAAACTCCTGGACCTAGAACCAGAAACTCCTGGATCTAGAACCAGAAACTCCTGGACCTAGAACCAGATCACCTGCTGCTGCAGAGGTTAAAGATCCAAACCAAAACAATAAATCTCAAGCTGGACAGCTTCAAGCAGAAATAAAGAAACTTTCTGCAACGGCAGCAGCCCTCTGCAGCAGAGGGAATCAAACCGAAGGTTCAGTTCAAATTATCCCAAAAGTACCAGTAATCTGTTACAGTTCAGTTACACCTTGCCGTTCTATCCAGCGTATGACGTCCCAGATTCTCCTAAAACGCTGGAATACGCTGAGCACCTCTTTCCTTTGCCTAAAAAGGGGCGGACCCGTTCATCCGTTTCCATTTGCATTTTTTCTAAACTAAAGCCAAAGCTTTGTTAGGCTGCTGTATGAAGCCTGGAACTTAATGCTATTTCTGACATTTTGAAGCGAAACATCTTCAAATTTGGAAACAAATTTTTTTTAAACTTTTTTGGACGCTGAACAAACATTTGTAAAGTTCACAGATGGACAGAAATGAAGCTATAAGCCTTCAGAACCTGTTAGAACCAGTTCAGGTGTAAATGGTGGAAACAGAACCGTCCAGCTGATGTTTGTAAGCGTTTCAGGCAGGTAGGAGGAACACGTCCCCTGTTTGCTGCTCACATGTCAGACTCCATCATCATCATCATCATCATCATCAGCAGCAGCAGCAGCAGTCGTCTGTTTGGAGCTCTGAGCATCTTCACACGCTGCACAGCTTCATCTGTTTTCATGGGTCAGAGCAGGAGAGGCGAACCTTCACACCATCATCTTCACACCAGCTAACTGTTAACAGTCTGGATGCACTGGAAAAACAATCTAGAAAAAAGTAAAAATATTTCTTAAATTAAGTGTATTTACCCTTAATTTGAGTAGGTAAATGAGATAGTTTGCCAATGGAATGAGTATTTTTACTCTTAAAATAAGATATTTGAATAAAATGCACTTTAAATAAGACAATGTGCAATTGTGTTTTCTTATTTTAAGTTTAAATTGTCTTGTTCCATGCTCCTCTTTTACGTCCTCAATCCAATAACAAATGCACTTATTTTAAGAATAAATGACTTATCTTGATTTCGATTTTTTTCCTGTGTGGAGAAACCTGCTGGACCCTTGATGTGGAAAAAAACGTATTCAACTATTCACCCCAGTTAAATGGATTTCACTCAGTCTGCATTTTATTTTATCTTTGCAAAGAGAGAAAAGTTCATCATGCGCGATAATCAGCCCCGTTCTGCCTGAGCAGCATTTATTCCTCCTTACTTAAAATAATGGAAAGTAGTCAGAGTCAAAACTAATTACAGACACTTTGGTTAAACAGTAACGTCATGAATAAAGCTGGAGAAAGAAACTGTTTTTTTTATGGGACTAAGTATGTCTTGTCTGCAGACTCTCACTCAGGTATTGGGTGGCCTTGCATTTGAAAGAGACTTTTTTATAGTGAATAAATAGAATAAATCAATATACAAAATAAGAAAAATCTAAATTTTCCAACTACATTCCTCATGTGAGCCTTCATCTGCAGTAATTTCAGGAGAGCTTAGATCTTCCTGCAGAGCTGCACACAAAGGGAGGAGATGATGATGATGATGATGATGCTGGAGCAGGTTGCTAGGATACCAAGGTCTCATAGTGTTAGTGTGCGGTGGGACGGAGGATGGCTTTGATGCAGCATTTATTGGATGTTTATGCCTCTGATTTCCACTGAGGTTCTGATCTATAAACAGCATTTCTATGTTTGCCCTGCAGGTGGCGATGGAGTCCCAGCCTCCACACCCCTTCCCCACCGTGGACGTCCCTGACCACGCCCACTACACCATCGGCTCCGTCATCCTCGCCATCGGCATCACGGGCGTGGTCGGAAACTTCCTGGTTATTTACGCATTCAGCAGGTAGGGGGCGGAGCTTCCTGTGACCAAATATGGTCATTGATGTTCATGGAAGCTGGTTGGGTCTCTTACCACCCAACTTTTTATCGCATGTGCACAAACGTGTTGCATACCCAAACGCCACTGGCCAGTAAATGATAATATAAATCCCACGATTGTGAAATATCTCATTTAAAAGAAGACCAACTAGTTTCTGGAAATATGTGAGCAGATTCTGTAGGTTGAACAAAAAAAAACCTTTTTCCCACTGGAATTTTAAAAAACAATTTATTTTTGTTACATCTTTTTAATAATCTATAGTCGACCAATCCCATTAACTAAACTTGTTCTTCCGGCTGTGGACAATTTCTGTGTAAAATTCCAGATCTCTGCTCATATGAATCGTGAAACTATGAATCTTTTTGTGTGTGCAAAGTTCCATTCGGCACACAATTGGCGCCAAATTTGGGACCAAATGTGTGGAGGAGCATCGTACGGCTGCCTTATGTAAAACATATCACCAGAATGATTTGACAGTTAGGAGGACAAATTATTTGGAATGATATCCAAAACCCAGAAATGCAAGATCATCCTCCATACCTTTAAGGTAATGAGCAAAAGATTAAATTATTTAAATTATGCTTGCAGCTTAAAAATAAAACAGGAATGAAGACTGAAAACTAATTTCTTACCAGAAAAGTTAAAATAATTCTAAATATATTGTTAATATAAAAAGCATAATGTTAGTCAGAACTTTACACTATGATTTTTTTTTTTACTCTGTTAATGAATGTAAAGAAGATTAAAAACAAAACCTTTTCTGGACTTTTAAAGCAGCAGAACCAGATTCATGTCTTTAAATTGTATTTTAAAATCAAATTTGCCAATAAAATCAGGGATTTTTAGGTGTTTTATTGAACGTGAGGTGATCGGGTGTTTGTTTTATCCTCACGTCTCTCAGATGTTTCTGTTGGGCTGGATCAGAAATGGAATCACGGTCACCTTTTAACATCTTTGCTTGTTTCCTGTAGAAAAACGCCCTCCAGTGGACTAAACCAGCTTCAGAGTCAGAAGCTCCGTCAGTGAAGTCCGGCGCGGTTTATGACGTCGCTTTTATTGATCCTGTGTTTGTTTAGAGGAGCTTTGAGAGGAGCTTCATGTGCAGAGCTTCTGCAGCTCCTCAGATGTTTCTGCTGCATCAGAACGACGAATCGATCTCATCCTGGAATATAAACAAGGATCTGTGAATATTCTAAAAATCAATCATTTTAAATGTTCCTAAAAATCCTGAAATCCTTAAATCCCCTGAAATAAAAGAGCTATAATCAATGAATAAATGGTGAAGAGTCGCTTCATTTTAATCTAAATCTCTTTGTTTTTTGTCACTTAGTTTGAATCAATTCTAAATTGAAGGTAAAATATAAATATTAATCCAGCATTTCTACAGATCCATAGCAGTCTACCTTTCTGTTTTTGTCATTAATCATCTTTAAACCTCCCACCTTAGGTCTCGCCTGAATACTGCGTCCATCTGACCCGTTTTATGACAAGTCCTGGACGGTTTGATTGAAGGTCTGAAGCTCCTGACAGATTAGATCAGAACCACTCAGGGAGCGTTTGTTTTGTTCCACAGGAGCCGCAGCCTTCGGACTCCGGCCAACATGTTCATCATCAACCTGGCCGTCACAGACCTGCTGATGTGCATCACCCAGTCGCCCATCTTCTTCACCACCAGCATGCACAAGAGGTGGATCTTTGGAGAGAAAGGTGAGCAGAGAAACCATCCAATGAATAACCTACCAGCCACCTTCAGGGGGCGCTGTGAAGCACAGCTGTAGCAGGATGTTTAGCTCGAGCAGAGATATCAGCTCTGTGGTTGGTTTTTAGTGTGGATTAGTGTCTGATATCATATTAACATCTGATATCGTTGTTGAACCCGATTTTTTTATCGGTGTATAAAATCAATTAAAATGATCTTTCAGCTGAATTTGATTTTTAGAAAAAAAAAAAAAGTTTCATCATCTTTATTTTAAGTAAAGTATTTCTGTCATGATCTTATTTCAGAGGCTAAAATTCTCATTTTATTAGCAGAAGATTTGATCTACCTGCTGAAATAAAAATGAAACAAAATCATTTCATGAACGTTTTGTTTCTTTTTATTTCCTGGGTTCAAAGAAAAACTGGATCTTTAAATAAATTAGGATATTTATTTCTGCAGCTTCTGCCTCCTTTGGTCAAAGTAGAACCAGTCTGCTGGATCCCAGTAGAACCAGTCTGCTGGATCCCAGTAGAACCAGTCTGCTGGATCCCAGTAGAACCAGTCTGCTGGATCCCTGTAGAACCAGTCTGTTGGATCCCAGTAGAACCAGTCTGTTGGATCCCAGTAGAACCAGTCTGCTGGATCCCTGTAGAACCAGTCTGTTGGATCCCTGTAGAACCAGTCTGCTGGATCCCAGTAGAACCAGTCTGCTGGATCCCAGTAGAACCAGTCTGTTGGATCCCAGTAGAACCAGTCTGTTGGATCCCAGTAGAACCAGTGTGCTGGATCCCAGTAGAACCAGTCTGCTGGATCCCAGTAGAACCAGCCTGCTGGATCCCAGTAGAACCAGTCTGTTGGATCCGGTTAGAACCAGCCTGCTGGATCCCAGTAGAACCAGTCTGTTGGATCCCAGTAGAACCAGTCTGGTGGATCCCAGTAGAACCAGTCTGCTGGATCCCAGTAGAACCAGTCTGGTGGATCCCAGTAGAACCAGTCTGATGGATCCGGTTAGAACCAGCCTGCTGGATCCCAGTAGAACCAGTCTGTTGGATCCCAGTAGAACCAGTCTGTTGGATCCCAGTAGAACCAGTCTGTTGGATCCCAGTAGAACCAGTCTGGTGGATCCCAGTAGAACCAGTCTGCTGGATCCCAGTAGAACCAGTCTGGTGGATCCCAGTAGAACCAGTCTGTTGGATCCGGTTAGAACCAGCCTGCTGGATCCCAGTAGAACCAGTCTGCTGGATCCCAGTAGAACCAGTCTGCTGGATCCCAGTGTGCTAGCCCAGGATCCTTGTGCAGTGGTCTGCTGCTGGATCCCAGTAGAACCGTAGTCTGCGTGGATCCCAGTAGAACCAGTCTGTTGGATCCGGGTTAGAACCAGCCTGCTGGATCCCAGTAGAATCCTCAGTCTGCTGGATCCCAGAACCAGTCTGCTGGATCCCAGTGTGCTGGATCCCGTGAACCAGTCTGTTGGATCCCAGTAGAACCAGTGTGCTGGAACCCAGTAGAACCAGCCCCATGGATCCCAGTAGAACCAGCTCCCAGTAGAACCAGTCTGTTGGATCCCCCCAGTAGAACCAGTCTGTTGGATCCCAGTAGAACTCTCAGTCTGCTGGATCCCAGTAGAACCAGTCTGCTGGATCCCAGTAGGTCCAGTCTGTTGGATCCCAGAACCAGTCTGCTGGATCCCAGAACCAGTGTGTTGGATCCCAGTAGAATCCAGTGTGCTGGATCCCAGTAGAACCAGCCTCAAGTCTGTTAGGTCCCAGTAGAACCAGCCTGCTGGATCCCAGTAGAACCAGTCTGATCCGACCCTCTCCTCCTCCCTCAGGCTGTGAGCTCTACGCCTTCTGCGGCGCCCTGTTCGGGATCTGCTCCATGATCACGCTGATGGTGATCGCCATCGACCGTTACTTCGTCATCACGCGACCTCTGACCTCCATCGGCGTGTTGTCGAGGAAACGGGCCCTCCTCATCCTCATGGTGGCGTGGGCCTACTCCCTGGGCTGGAGCCTGCCACCGTTCTTCGGTTGGAGTAAGAGAGATGGAGGAAAGGGCGGCGCAGCCATGGCAACAGACTCCTCCCCCTGCAGAGTAGCGAATCTCAGCCTCTCTCTCTCTCTGCTCCTGTCTCTCGCCCATCAGGCGCCTACGTCCCTGAGGGCCTCCTGACTTCCTGTACGTGGGACTACATGACCTTCACCCCATCCGTGCGCGCCTACACCATGCTGCTCTTCATCTTCGTCTTCTTCCTGGGCGGGCGCCTGTACCGATCTTCGCTCCATGATCACGCTGATGGTGATCGCTATCGACCGCTACTGGCCATTTCCACGCGACCTCTGACCTCCATCGGCGTTGTTGTCGAGGAAACGTCTCCCTCATCCTCATGGTGGCGCGGCCCTACCCTGGCTGGAGCCTGCCACCGCTCTTCGGTTGAGTAAGAGAGATGGAGTGAAAGGGCGGGCGCAGCCATGGCACAGACTCCTCCCCTGCAGAGTAGCTAATCTCAGCCTCTCTCTCTTCTGCTCCTGTCTTCTCGCCTATCAGGCTTCACGTCCCTGAGGGGCCTCCTGACTTCCTGGGCAGACGTGCGGGACTACACATGACCTTCAACACCCCATCCGCGGCGCTTACACCATGCTGCCTCATCTGCCTCTTCCCGTCGCTTCTTCATCATCATCTACTGCTACATCTTCATCTTCAGAGCCATCGGCCTTTAATTAACCAGTAGGTCCAGTCCCGTTTCCCCCGGTTCTGGTTCTGTTGCGTCGGTGTCAGGGCGAGGGTCTGCATCATTCCCGCTCCAGTGAGGCGTGTTTGTGCCTGCAGGGCGGTGGGGAAGATCAGCGGCAGCACCCACAGCCACAGCAGCTCCCGGGACTCGGTGAAGACTTTCCACCGTCTGCAGAACGAGTGGAAGATGGCGAAGATCGCCCTGATCGTCATCCTGCTCTACGTCATCTCCTGGTCGCCCTACTCCGCCGTCGCCCTCACCGCCTTCGCCGGGTAATACTTTATATCAACATAAAGGCCGTGATCGCTGCCTTCTACCACCTTTGCTCCTTCAGGGTCACATCGACTCATTTCCACATCAGATATCAGTAAAAATGAGACTCAAGCTGCAGGAAAAGTAAAAATGTAATGTGTGAGAGGTCATCAATTCAGAGAAAACAAAGTTTCCAGCTCAGATTTCAGTTTGTTAAGATTTATAGAGATGTTTGCTTTAAGGAGGAGGGAGATTGAAGAACTGCTGTCTGAGAGGAGAAGGTTAGAAAAGGAACTAAGCAGTGCAGGAGACTCTATGGGGAGACTCAGCCAATCAGACGTCACTGAGGGAATTTCTGGGGTCCGTTTCATGAACAAATTCAGATTCAAAACTTCAACCCTTTTGATCTTGTAGACGCATGCAAAGTTAGATTTTGACAACCATTAGTTATAAAACTAAGAAAATGAAGTCTAAGGGAGGTTATCATCCAGAATCGTGATAAAAATGTTCCCTCAGCTATCTCTCTATAGTCTCTGCTGCTATAGGCTTAGACTCGCTGAGGACATAGGGACCCCTTTTTCATCGTATTCTGCTTCATTCTATCTCTATTCTTCCCACTCTGCAGAATCTGTTAGTTCACTCTCTAACGTTCTCTGCTCTCTCTCTGCTTTTTCTCATAGTAGCTTCATCTGGTCTGTTCCCTGTTTGGCTGTGACTCCATCCTGGAGAGAGAAATATCAGCTTGTGCTGCTGCCATCAACACCTTTGTTTCTGTGATGTTGAGCTACCCCTCGTTTTCCAAAGTGTAGTCCCTGTTTCTCTGACTGTGACTAACTGGATGTGCTCTTCATCCTCTGGACATGGGAGCTGGCTCGGAGCCTCGCCTGCCTGGCTGTGTGTTTCCTGGACGGGCCGCCTGTGGAGCTGGTTGACAGTTGCCTTTGTATCTATGCGTTTTTCTATGTCTGCTTCTGTCTCCTTGAACCCCAGTGGGCCTCAGCAGATGGTCCGCCACACTGAGCCTGGTTCTGCTGGAGGTTTCTTCCTGTTCAAAGGAGTTTTTCCTTCCACTGTCGCTACAAGCATGCTTAGTGTGAGAGGGATTGCCGAAGAGTCAATGAGTCGAGCTGCAATCAGCTGGTTTTCCTTAGATAGAAAAAAAAAGTGATAAACCAAAAGTGCTAAATTGATGATGTGCATGTAATATACATGGATTTATTACTTTATGTTATTTACATATTACACCAGAACCAGAAACCATGACGCAGCATTTTTTTGTTTCTCTGGTCTGGAACAAACAGCCTGAACCCAAAATGCTCAGAACCTGTTGGTTCCTTTAAATCAGGAAAACTAAAACCTCCTTTAAACAAAACGGGAGACTAAATATAAAATCTGCATTTGAACATTTTTGACTTTTATGCAGATCTTTTCAATTAATTGTTTTTATTCTGATTCCTTTGCTTCAGTCTGTAGATGATCCAGGCTGGTGGAGAAAACCTCATAAATAACAGCTGGAACCAGATGTAATTCTACAGAGTTCTGAACCAAATGCTGAATTTTCCACATTTTTTATTTTTATTTCTATAAAGAAAAGCTTGATGTTTGATTAAACTCCGCCTCTGTGTCCGTCTGTCAGATTAAACACTGACCAAACCCCCGGGTACTGACATCTAGACCCAGAACAGAAGGTTCTATCTGTAAACTGTGGTTCTGTCTGATCATTTCTTCAGGTTTTCATTTGTTCTGTTTGTTCTGTGCAGCTTCAGTGGACTCAGGACCGTTTCCTCTGCGGCGTTCAGATCACCTCGGTGTTATTAATAACCATCCAGCCAGAGGTCCGTTTGCAGGAATGCGAGCTATGCAGGAAGACGGAGAACGCTGCGGATCAAACCGTCCTGACTGCTGATAAATCCACCCTGAGGTGTCAGATATCCATACATGGGGAGCTTTAGGGCTCTGGTCAGTCGGAGGTTTGGTGAAGTTCTGGACTTCAGGCTGGATTAACGTCTCAGCGGTTTAACTCTGCCGCTGCGTCATGTTTCATTCAGTTAGTGTCTTAAATTTTTTTAGGAGGTTCTGAAGTAAAAAAGCTGAACTTTAAGGTTCACTGTGTCTAAATGCAGCAGAAGATCTTGTGATGCAGTGAAAAAAAACAAGATATTTGACCTTAAAGCATGGTGGTGGTGGGATGATGCAAAGAGCACCTCAGAGTCACGGAGTGGACCAGCTGAAGGTCCAACAGAACCATGATCTCAACTCCACAGCTGATTCACTACAGAATGGCTGAAAAATGGCCTAGTCAAAGCCCAGCTGTGATTGCATTATCAGGTTATCCTGATCTATCTCAATAGTTCTGCTGCTATAGGCTTAGACTGCTGGAGGACATAGGGACCCCCTTTTTCATCATTCTGCTTCATTCTATCTCTATTCTCCCACTCTGCAGAATCTGTTAGTTCAATCTCTGCACCAATCCAGTCGATGCAATCAGCTGGTTTTCCTTAGATAGAAAACTTTGAATCAATCTGACTGGATGAACTGGTTGAACTGGAAAGTGACCTGAGATGACATGATGTGAATTGGAGCTATAGACATAGTCTAGAGTTGAATTGATTAAAACCAGGAGGTTGGACATTTAGAGACATTAATGAAGTGAAGCTCTAGTGTGACCCAGCAGTTCAGAAAAAAACTTCAATAGAGCTGAGGAACCTGAACCAGGCAGCGCCCTGTTCTCGTTGGCCTCCTCACACCCCATGCAGCCTCGTTGCCCTCATTACCGAGGACTCTTTGCTGACTGCCACCACCTCGACGCCAGAGTGTTTGCCAGTTTGGGTACTCTAGCCAAGCTGAGTTTTGCTGAGTCAAACTGAGTTTTTGTCTACACCTGAGTTTTAACATTGTTTTGTCTTTGCCTCTTGCCAGGAAGTCATCCTTCAAACTGGATAGTTTTGGACCTTCTCCCCTGGAAGGTTCAACTGAGCACCACACAGAGCTGAGGATTCAAGCTCGTGGTTTGGATCTACTTTCCCCCCAAAGATTGTTGGGCTTCTCTCTGAGCAGGGGATTCATCGCCACAAGAAACCGTTCTCAAGTACCACAGGAAATCTAAGTGGCAGTCAGATCCGGCCGCGTTCCTCAAGGAAAACACCGCAATCTGGGTAAATCCCTGTCCGCCCCTCCAATGAGCAAGTCATTCACTGGAACAACCCACACCGACTGGATTCAACAAGAGACACCCTTTTCTGGAAAACGTGAGTCCAGGCAGCCTTAATTCCCTTTTTCAAATCTAAGACACAAATTCCCACTCATCCTGAACTAACCGCAGAATCTTCCCCTTCACTTTTCAGTCCTGGTTTGACGGTGTTCAGAGCAGCACTGGACTCCTCTCAACCAACTCTCAATAAAACCTGTTAAACTTTTCCCTGGTCTCTCTGTTTGGTCATCTGCATGTGGGTCAGAGCTTTAGATAAAATCATGAACCAGGTCTAAACCTGCTCTCAGCGCCAGCAGGGAAATAATCCAACACTGTTTTCCTCCCTGGTGCTGCAGAGTCCATCCAGCCCAGAAGTTTAGATCACCTCTAGAGGCTGACCCATCCATGAACTTCATGCTTCAGAGAGGAGCCAACAGATCAAAACTTTATTCCAAGAATATCAGAACACCAGGATCACTCATTGCTGCCAGAAGGGGATTATTATAGCCAGATTAAACCCGGTGCTTCCCATGTCCTCTGTGCCCCCAAACAGAACACCAGAACGACCCGATTCCTGAGCTCTGGGAGAGTTCAGCCTGGTGGCTGCAGCCGTCTGTGAAATCTGGGAGAAAAGATCTGGAAAGATATGTGAAGCTGCAAGAATCAACAGGCAGAATATATTTCCTGATCCAGTTTATAAAGTTAGACCTAAAGATGCACTAACACCTCATGTTTCACTCCCTGGTCCCCCCCGCAGTATGAAACAGGGCTGGTGCTGATCTAGAGTCAGTTCTGGAGTCAATCCTGCAAACCATGAATGAAAACTATGGAAACGAGTGACGCTGTGAAGCAAACCGTCTCTCTGGCAAAGGAGGTGAGATGAGATGGTTTACAGCAAGGCTGTAACTTTCTAATGAACGTTGGTGGGGCTCTAAGGGGGGCTCTAAGGGGCTCTAAGGGTGGGGGTGCTCAAAGGGTGGGGTCTGATGAACCTATTGTTACTCCACCCGAACGCTTTCATTAGGTTTTTGTATTTTCCAAAAATGAGCTCCAACATCTATTGATTGAATTCTTTCCTATTGTTGAGAACACAAGAGAACCACAATACACTGATATTTATATTTTATTTTTAGAGATGCCTCTTTAGTGCATTATATATATATATATATATATATATATATATATATATATATAGAGAAAAATCATTAATACATAAAAAAAATAAGGAATAACAGTCGATTCTGATGCCAAAATCGATATATCATGAATCCCAGATGTACAATTTCAATTCCATCCATCCAGAAAAATATGGATATGCTGCATTTTGAAGACAGCATGACATCTTTTTTTTCTTGTAAACTTTCTGGTAAAGTTGGAGATATATTTTTCTACATGTTGCATATCCCAGTAAATGTTTCACCTTTAAATCTGCAGCTCTGCCTGCTTCTCTCTGTGCTGTTTGAAAGGATTTCTGAACCTTTTTACCAATAAAATGATATCAGAAAGAAAATGTCCATATCTGTAGAAGCTCTGCTGTCTGATTCTATCGTTACAGTAAGAAAACATGTTAATTTTAACCTGAAGCCAAGATTTATTAACTAGTAAAGAAGAACAAAATATGTTTTCTCAAGCTTCTTGCATAATATTACTAACTTGTATAAACTTATAATCTGTTGCCATTTTTAGCTGAAAAAGATCCGTCTCTAATTGACAGATCTGATGATGTCACACTGAGAGGCGGGACGCAGGAGCAGAACAAGAGAGGAAAAACACTGACTCAAAACGCTCTGAACACAGTGTGGAGTAAAAAATGTTTTACTCCACACTGTGGAGTAAAACACTCCACACAAGGGTCAAACGGCGACGGCGCCGTTTGACCCCTTGAACCGGAAGTCATTCTGCCTGCTGCGGACTTTTGGAAAACATGGATATTGTCGGCGCCCCAAACATAGCAGCAGTTATCCAGGAATATTTTGAATCAGGACATACGCACGCAGGTGATACTGGATATGCTCAAGACTAATCACCAAACTTCAGTTAGTTTGCGTACACTGAAGACACACTTAAAAGAAGCTGGACTGTTCAGACGACGCAACTTCCAGTTCAAGGGTCAAACGGCGCCGTCGTCCAATCAGCTGATGTCTCATGTTTCCCACTGGTACCTACCTTTCCAGTAGGTTAATGTAGTTGTGTTTTTAGATTTGTAGTTGCAGTTTGCACTTTAGGGCCACCGTAGATTTACCCATAAACCACCTTGATAACATGGCGGTCTGTCTCACCCTGTCAGAGTCAATAGCTGCGTCTCTGTGTCCTGGAACACTTGGCTGTTACCTAATCACTTTCTCCTCACTAACAAGGTGAAAGAAGTCTCATTCAAACTCATTCACAGGATTTATCCTGTAAAAGACTACCTAAAAAAGTTTAAACCTGATATTCCTGTGAACTGCACTTTTTGAGAAACTGTAACACATTTGTTTTGGTTGTGTCCATACTCTAAGACGTTTTGGTTACACTTTTGCAACTATGTGAATTCAATTCATCTGTTCCCAACTAGAAATTCTAGACAACTTAATGTTGTAGAAGATATATTTATTTGTATAATACATACACATATATATATATATATATGACACTCCCCAGCGCATATGTTTGTATGATTGCATGTTTTTTTCTCCTAACTGTACTTGTTTATTGTGACATACCCCCTGGCATATTTATTTGTTTGTTGTTTGTTTATATATTTTTGTGTGACTTTAAGTGAAATAAAAAAAAAAATCTCTCATCCAGGAGGAGGAATCCTGTAAAGTCAGTCACTCAATAGGGGCGGAGCTAGATGGGGGGCCAGGGGTGGCCATGGCCACCTTTAGCCAATCACTGACCACCCCTGCCATCTTTTTTCCAGTAATACAGACAGTGGCAACAGTAATACTCTCAACTGGAATATTCAAAACATTTTAATATTTCATATATCATCAATTCCTTGACAACAAAAACACGGCGGTTAATGACGCACATCAATAAACTAACATTAAAGATGATGAGTACAGAATTAATGCTGTTTCCAGATCTAGATTTTGTGTTTAATGGGGTAAAGAGAAAATTATGTTTCTCTGCAAGTCGTCTAGGAGTCTTCAGTGAACTCATAGATAAATACCTATTTTAATAAAAACTTGTTAAATAATAAATTTATGTAGATATTTGTACTGTAAATATCCATTTTATGCAGAATGATTATTGATAAAAGTAGGTAATTAATGACAATGGAAAAGAACTCCAACCTGAAAGAATTTCATCTATAAAGCTCTGATGTTTAAATATTTGCGTCTATTTGTCAGCAAAGGCTGCAGGAAAGTAGAGTTTGTCTTTATTTATTAAATCTGGATGTTTTTCTGGTTAATGTTCCTGTTGGACCAGAGCAGACTGACCCTGAGGTTCTGGTTCCACCCCTCAGTCTACATTGGTTATAGCTGGACGCCCTTAGAAACATTTTCTAGCTACGCCTCTGTGACTCCATCTGGTTGATTTATCTCTGGAAAGATGTGTTGTGATTTAATACATTAGAAATAAACTGATCTGAATGTAAATAGTTAAATCAAATTAATACATCTGACGCCGTGGAAGATTACAGAACTACACTAAATAGATTCCAGCTGATTTAGAAAAGATTCCCAGAATTCCTGAAGGTGATTCAAAGATCCAGCTCCTCATAAATGAATCAACTCAGTCAGTTCCAGTTCATCCTGTCTGCCAGAGGAACGCTGGTCCCATTTAAAGACAGACCCAGAGTATCAGACCAGGAGCCTCCATCCGGATCAGAACCAGAGTATCAGACCAGGAGCCTCCATCCGGATCAGAACCAGAGTATCAGACCAGGAGCCTCCATCCGGATCAGAACCAGAGTATCAGACCAGGAGCCTCCATCCGGATCAGAACCAGAGTATCAGACCAGGAGCCTCCATCCGGATCAGAACCAGAGTATCAGACCAGGAGCCTCCATCCGGATCAGAACCAGAGCCTGCAGCTTTAACAGCTTCAAATCCTCCAACCAGTCAGTGGAAAGTTGGCAGCTTTCCACTGACTGGTTGGAGTCCACAATGCGCCGCCGATCACAGATACTGATTATTGATCCGCGTTCTGAGAACAAACATCAATAACTGCAGAGGACAGCAGGCGGCTGCAGACTGCAGCGCCGACCAACCACAGCTGCTCTACTGGTTCTACTGGTTCTATAGGTTCTACTGGTTCTATAGGTTCTACTGGTTCTACTGGTTCTATAGGTTCTACAATAACTGCAGAGGACAGCAGGCGGCTGTAGACTGCAGCGCCGACCGACCACAGCTTCAGGTTCTATAGGTTCTACTGGTTCTATATGTTCTACAACAACAGAACCACAGCTGCTCTACTGGTTCTACTGGTTCTACAACAGCTGAACCACAGCTGCTCTACTGGTTCTACAACAACAGAACCACAGCTGCTCTACTGGTTCTACTGGTTCTACAACAGCTGAACCACAGCTGCTCTACTGGTTCTACAACAGCAGAACCACAGCTGCTCTACTGGTTCTACTGGTTCTACAAGAGCAGAACCACAGCTGCTCTACTGGTTCTACTGGTTCTATAGGTTCTATGTTCTACAATAACAAACTGGACCACAGCGCCTCTACAGGTTCTGCAGGTTCTATAGGTTCTACAATAACCAACAGAACCAGAACAGCTCTCAGAACCAGCAGAAGTCCAGAACACGGGAAAGGAACCTTTAATGTTCACAGTCAGACCTGAACAGGTTCGGTCCAAATGGGCTCAACTTCTAATTCAGGAGATAAAAATAGAAATGATGTTTTCAGAAGCTGCCTGTTCACTAAATCAACCAGATTCCTTCACTGGAAGTCCTTCCTGTCTTTGATCGGTTCTGATCGGTTCTGATCTGTTCTGATCGGTTCGGTCCAGTCAGTCAGTCAGAGGATTTTAAAGGTTAATTATCCATTTAAAGCAGTTTAACCTGCAGAGATAACCGGTCGGTTCTGGTTCTGGTTCCGTGGGTTTCAGTGAGCCTCAGTCAGAACAGCAGAACCCACTCCGACCCACTCACCGTGGGGTCAGCCGCTCCGGGGATCCGCCGGGTCTCCACGGCCGAATCGGACTCGATCCACGCGGGTACCGTGGACAGCGACAGAGCGTCCGATGCGCGCGCCGCGGTGCAGTTCGCCTCGTGGGGTCCACAGGAGGAGTTGGTGGTCCGTGGAGGCAGCAGGAGCAGCAGAGCGCTCCTCCCGCTCTCCATCCCTGCTCCTCCTCTACCTGTCTCTCTGAGCTGGGACACCAGGTGAGGACCTATGAGAGGACAGACAGAGCAGCATGGAGGACTCCTCCCTTCATGTCTTCTGGACTCCTGCAGCAGGTGGAGCAAAAAAATGGTTTCAGCTCCTCTCAGGTTCTTCCTGTGACCTTAATGATCAGCTGGACATGAACCCTGAGAACAGCTGGTAGTAACACAGGGGCGGATTTAGGAAATATGGAGCCCTGGGCAAAGACAGGCAGGGGGCCCTCTGAATGGAGAAGGCATAAAACAGCCCCATTCTCCAGATAGAGAAATGTTTAATAGAATAGACATCCATTATCTGTTCTAGGTTGTGTCCCTCTCTTCTTGTCCCTTTTCTTCTTGTTTTCCTCTCTATGTTTTTTTGTACTCAGCTGACTTTTTTCATGCTGTCTCTAAAGGAATGAAAGATTTTTTCCAAGCACTAGCTCCTCACTTAGCTGATTGCTCCTTCCTGGTGTTTCCAAAAAAGGCCAAAAGTAAATAACCCAGTCCTTCTTTTCACTGTAGACAAGCCATGATCTGCTTATCTGTTCTCCATTTTCATTTGGATGAAATAATAGCTGCATGAATCATGACAGCAGACAAGATAGAGGAGAGCAGGAGGCGGGTTACCAATCTATTTCTGCTCTGGAGAGCAGAGTTAAGCTGCTTTTAGATGTTGCCCTCCAAAGTCTCCAGTAGCAGAAAAAAGTCTCTAGATTTGGCGCTAGGAGCTTTTTAGAAATCAAAGTGCTAGAGGGGTCTGAAAAGTGGCTAAATATAGCGACTACTAAAAGCGCTAAGTTGGCAACACTGCTCTTTGCATGGTTTGTTTTCAAATGGGGGGATTAATATTATCTTAGCGTTCTGATGGCATTTTAGCAAAAAGATTTTATCAAAAAACATAATAAATGTGCACAAATAAGGAATAGTTGTATTAACCATACATGGAAACAGAGTTTTATGGGGCCCACAAGAACTTGGGGCCCTAGGCAGCAGCTTAGTATTGCCTAATGGCAATACTAAGCCCCCCCCCCACCAACTAATTTAATCTAGAAGTTTTTAACCTGTCTTATTGGTTAAAGGAAAAACCAATTTGAATTGGTCTCTTTGACCAAATTGTTGGTTAGTTAGCGTAGAGCCTTCTGAGAATCAGTTGAATTGGAACCACTAGTTACTAACGGCTACATCGATTGGTTAAACTGAACCATTAATATGGTTCATGGTAAATAACTGTCCTCATTGCAGAGCTAAATCCTGCAGCCGATGCTGCTGTCGCCTTTAAAGCTGCCTGGAAGTTAATACTAGCATCTTTAATCAAATCATGTTAAAAACCAAGATTTCCATGCTGTACATGAACACATCACTGTGTTCTATTAAACCCTTCAATCCTACAGTCAGATTAGTAAACCATCAGATACCGTTTTTATTGGTTGTTTTGTCATGATCGCAGCCCCGGTAGCTGATCTAATTACTCACGTCATTCACCTGCTGTTCCCTCCCTGCTCTCTAATTATCATTCATCTCATCCACCTGCTCCTTCTGCCCAGCTATCAGGGCCAGATCATTATTTGTATGTATTTGTGTAAATTGTTCGTGTTTGTTTGTTTTTGAGATGGATCTGTCAGTTCTGGTCGGTCTACGGAATTCTGGATCTCAGAACTGTCCTGTTCTGATCTGTTTTTTGTGATCTGGATTTGGATCGTTCTCCTTGGGGCGGCTGCATTGGGGACGCTCTGGGCGGCTTTCGCCGCTTCTCGTTGGCAGTTCATCGGCTGGATCCTGCCTCACTCGAGAGGATGGGCTGAACCGCTAAACCAGGTAAGTGACTCACACCGATAATCATCTTTCGTCAGATTATCGTGGTCACTTACCTGCGTTTCTCCCTCATATAGAGTGCCAGAGATGAGCGATGCTCCGCCTTCCTCTGCAGGTACGCTGATCCACAGCAGCCCCAGGTCTGTTCTGTTTTATATTTTATCGTTAAACATTCTGACTGGCCTGAAAACTGGGTCCATCTGTCCGATTTTATAACATGTCTGGTTAATCAATTAAATTGGTTGATCTGTGATCAATGGCTGATCAGTTTCTGATCAATATACCGCTTCATGCTGGTTGTTCCTGATCCTCTCTTAGATTTCAGCTTCTGTAAGTTTTCAATTCACTAAATGACTCCAGCTTCAGGATTAACCCTGAAATTATGAAACGGACCATAAACTGAGTTATCGGATGACCTTGTTTTATAGATATGATGTTTCTGCAGAGAGAGACGGAGGTTTTCTCCTCACATCTCAATAAAAATAACAAAAATGTCAGATTATTTAAGCCTCCTTTGGTTTCTTCTACCCAGAATCCCATCATTGCATGTAATGTCTAATATCACAGATCGAATAATAACGGCTTTTTTAAGGGGGTGATCTGATCTACATGAAGCTGATCGTGTTCTATGGAGAAAACTATGAGAAAAAACTAATAAAAACTATGATCATCAGGTTTATGTTATTTTTTTGATCCATTTTTTAACAGTTTTTTTTTTAGATTGTCTGTTAAATCTCAAAGAAAAGACATTTTAGAGCTAAAAAACTGTATTATAAGAGCAAAGCTGGAAAAACAAAGACTTTTATTTTATCTAAAAAATGTTTGAAAGATAAAAACTGACCAAAGGAAAAAAACAAGTAAAGCAGGAAAAATGAAGTAAAGCAAAGATGTGAAATAACTAAAGCTGGAGACGTGGAAATGACTTTATGTTAATGAAATACCTCCGTTAAAAAACATTCTGGATCTTCTGTACCTGAAAGCAGCAGAAAAGATGAAGGTTCCTGAGATTCTCCTAGAAAACAAATCTGGATGTTTCCAGCTGATCTGATGGAGCACAGAGCTTCAGGATCCAGATGTTAAGTCCAGGAAGAGGAGCCCAGCAGCTGGACTGGAGGACGGCTGCAGAGCTGCAGCTCAGAGGGAGGAAAGAGCCACTGACACGAAGCTAATGTCTATAAGAGATGTAGGTCTGTGGGTCAGAGCTGCAGCAGAACATCGTTACTGGGATTATCAGCTGACCTGCTGCTGTTTTAATCTCATCACACTGAAATGATCTGATGAGGGAAACATGGCTGACACTCAGAGGTTTGGTGGACAGCAGCTCCAGTCTGTGTCCTCACTCTGCAAAAACTGTCTAGAAATAAGTAAGAAATTAAGTTTATTTACCCTTAATTAAAGTATGTCGCAGTTTTGGTTCTGTTTAAGTTTTCTTTTGAGTTTTCAGTTTTACTTTGATCCATATTTTTCTTTTTGTTCTAGTTTTCTTGGTTTAATTCCTATTTTGTGTTGTTTTCTGGATGATCTTAGCTTTTTTTGTGTTTCCATCTGCTGCCCTCTTGTGTTGGTCTCCTTTTCCAGCTCCTTCTAGACTCCTCTGTTCACACCTGCTCCCAATCAGCTCATTAGTCCTGTCTTTGTTCAGTCTCCCATATAAACTCTCCCTATGAAATAGGAAAAAAGATATAATTATTTCAAGGCTAAGAATAGGTCACACATTATTACACTACGGTCTTTTTAAAATAGGGAAACATGAAACAGGAAATTGTGACAAATGCGGAGATCCAGAAACAGTACAATATCTTATTTTTGAGTGTACTGCGTATGTAAGGCAGAGAATGAAGTTAATACAAGAGTTGAGAAAAATAGGGATTAATGGGAATTCAATAAAAGCACTGTTAGGAAACGAGATAAGACAAACAAGAGTTAATGAATTATTATTCAAATATCTAAAAGATACAGGAACAATTAATAGGATTTAGTTATAGGATTCTTTTTGCACTCCACACTCCAGATCAGTAGGTGGCGGAAATGCACCTTTTACGTTGGTCTGCCAATCCGCCATAAAACAACAGAAGAAGAAGAACTCTCCCTATGCAGTTGCTCAGGGCTGGTTCCTTGTCTTTCCCTGATATCTCAATGGTTCTGGTTTATTCTGTATTTTTATGTTGGGTTTTTGGATTCCTGCCTCAGTTACTTGTAAAAACTCGATTAAAACTACAAGAACTCACCTCTGCCTCCTCGCCTCTGCATTTGGGTCCTCAAAACCTCAACCAAACCCTGACAGATCAGTTAAATAAGATGATCTAACAATGGAATGAGTATTTTTACTCTTAAAATAAGATAATTCGATAATATCCACTTGAAATAATGACAATTTTATAGATTTTTCTTATTTTAAATGCAAGTTGTCTTTTTCCATTGGCAAAGTGTTGAACTTCCCTCTTCAATTCAAGACAAAATGCACTTATTTTAGGCAAACATGACTTATTTAGAGTCCATTTTTTGCAGTGCACCTTATTCTAACTCAGGCAGCGGGTTAGAGGAACATCTGCTGCAGGAACAAACATCTGGAAAGTTCTTCAATTGTTTGATGGATTAGATTCAACTCATGTCCGTGATCTTTGGTTCCTTCCTGTTTTTTATTTTTAATGGAAATGATTGTTTTTCTATAAAAACATAAATATTAGCTGAGAAGAAACAAGCAGGAAGATCCTGGAAAATCATCAACTGTAATTTAACGTTTAAGTCCAAGAAATCAAGTCAGAATATTCATGTCCGTCGCTGCATGTTGGTTATTTATTCTCCAGGTGCAGTTTTATGATGTTAAAACACTTTACACTATTTTATTGTTTATCTTTTAACTCTTTGCTATTATTTTATTCTTATAAATTTTTTTAAGGTCCACATTTGTGTGAACATTTTTATTATAATCTTTTTGCTATAAACACCAGAATTTCCCCATTTTTTATCCTATTTTATAAACAAGTTTTTCATGTAAGTGAAACAAATACATTAGAATCAGTTATGAAAACTCTTTAGATTTTTCCTTTTATGTTTTATCAAAATAAAAACATTTTCTAGAAGAAGTTTCGCCTCTAATCCAAGACGAACCTGAATGGCTGAGATTATTTTAAAATTATTTGGCTTCCTGGAAACTATTATTTATTGTTTAAGGTTGGCTAAAAAGAATAAACAAAAATAAAAGGTTCTGCTGGAGGTTTCTTCCTGTTCAAAGGGAGTTTTTCCTCTCCACTGTCGTTACAAGCATGCTTAGTGTGAGGGATTGCTGAAGAGTCAATGATCGATGCAATCAGCTGGTTTTCCTTAGATAGAAAACTTTGAATCAATCTGACTGGATGATCTGGTGAACTGGAAAGTGACCTGAGATGACATGATGGGAATTGGAGCTATAGAAATAAAGTGAATATAAATAATTGTTAATAATTGTTCTGTTGTAGAGGACAGAAAATTAGAAGCAGGCCAGGTATGTTTAATCTTCCGAAGTCTGTACAGCCGCCTGACATCGCATTAAAGACGGAAATGGAATAAAACGATGCATCAGGGTCTGACGTCTATCATCTGAGTCTCCACTGCTGACCAGGAGATCAGGACTTCTGCATGGCTCAACCTGCAGCCCGTCACCTTCTCTTCTCCTCCTCCTGTTTCAGACTCATTTTCTTCTGCTCTGTTCTCCTGAGATCCTTCCAGGTCTCTGTTCCTTCCAGGTTCTCCTTCATGCGTCCGCATTGCTGCTGCAATCAGCTGGAATCTGATCTCCTCTGGACCTTCAAAGGATGGAGCCACATCTTAAGCCTCCGTCTAACAGGAATCATCCATTTCTAGCTGAGCTTCTGTTGGAGCAGAACTACAAGAAACCAGGAAACGAAACATTTGAAGCCATAATGATTAGACTTAGACAACTTTGTCATTTTGTAAACAGAGTGTTGGTGAGGATTCTCAGTCATCCAGGTCAGAGTCATTCCTAAAAAGTAAAAAAAAACTAAACAATCCACTGGACTTTATTTCCAAGTACGAAGATGTTTCATTTCCCATATATATATATATATATATGGTGCAAATATGCAGAATGTTTGGTTTAGTGTTACCAAAAAGGTCTGCAGAAGGTTCCTAATGTCAGCAGGTCAGATGGTTTGAATGTTCTCAGACAGGAAGGTTTTCTCTCTCAGTCTTTACCTGCCAGAATAGCTCTGACCTGAATTCCTGCAGTTTTATAATATTCATCAGCTAAAAGAGGAATTAGGGTTAAATTGGGTCAATGTTCTGATTAATGCTTCAACAGATTGTTTCATAACAGAATCCAGGTGGAAGTGGAGCCGACAGAAGGTCCTCCATTTACCATCCAGACAGGAAACCGCTGGATAAATCAGGATTCATTTACAGTGTCCACCAGGGGGCAGGGTTATAGGTGTATGAATGGAAGTAGGAAATAAGAGACACATCAACTTAGAACCAGTCATCCTGGACTTAATGGTTCTCTTATGAGAATATGGAAACATGAAACAGGGATTATTAATTCCTGTTATTAGATGGAAACAGTGGAACACGATTTATTAGAATGTGGAAAGGATTTAGAGGAACATCAGCAGGAATAATCAATGGATCATTATTTAAAACTAATACGTTGGCTGTGATTTAATGAATTTAGGGTTAATCAGTAAAAAAATAAAAACAATCATTTTCGTAGCGATCACTGAGTCTGGGAGGCGGCCATTTTTGCCCAAATATAGTAGCCCCTCCCTCCTGCCATCTTCCAGCAGTGGCGTCACGCGGGTGCGGTAAGCCTAAGCGCCATTCTCCCGCTTTCCAAGCTAAATCAATGGGAACTACTAGACACATCTGCAATCAACAACAATTATTTGAAGATTTCCAGAGGACTTCACCATTGAAATTCACCAGAGCTATAGTGAAACTGACAATGCTGCACGTGCATGGCAGCTGGATGCTGGAATACATCGGGGAAAAGTGAAAAAAAGAGTTATTCCACCTTTCTGATTCCTGATCCTCCACAGGGCCGGGTTGGTCGATTGGATCGCCAACTTGAAGAGGGAGGATTTTGCCATGAACTTCTGGCCGAAAGAAAAAAACCCGTAATATGTAGCCAACATTTGGAAGAAGAATGTTTTCAAGATGACTTGGATATAAGCGGCGTTGTGACAAAACACCAGATACAGCACTGGGACTTGATCAACAGCCGATACCGCACCGTGACAATGTCACTAACCAGTAGGTGGCAGTAGTGTTCTTTTGACAAACATGGATGCCTCCAGTAAAACACACATTCACATGGAAATTACTCTGAATTAAAAACACTGATCATTTATTGAACAGGATGGAATCATTTCAGATTTGAAAAGAACTTTCAGAAGTTTGAATTCTGAATGTGACCAGAGTAAGTAAATTCTGTTAGAAATCAATTAAGTATTTTATTTTTTTAAACACTGGATTATTTAATCACATTTCAAGTGTTTATGTATTCATGTGTTTATACACACTAATTTCAATCAATCAATCAATCTTTATTTCAGACACAAAAGAGGTCAAATTTATATGTGAGCGTGTTTGGATATACATTTGCAGCTTTGTGCATTGAAGTATATATTATTAACTTCCCTCTGACATCATTGATTCTTTTCAGAATAGGGAAACATGACACAGGAACTTGTAATCACTGTAATCAGATAGAAACAGTGGAACATGTATTAATGGAATGTAATAAGTATTCACAGGAACTTCAGCATTTAAAGTTAACACTATACAGAGAAAAAAATGGATTTTCAATGATAAACCTTCTAGGAAATACATCTAATTCTGCTAAAAATCAGTTAATTAGATTAAAAAAAACACTGGATTATTTAATCCTATTTAAATAAAGAATATAAGTGTGTATATGCATTTGAATAGTCACAAATATTAATTTATATGTAAGTTTGTATAGATATTGATTCATAGATAATATGCAGTTTCGTTCATACTATTGAGGTATGAATGAATAACTGCCCTCTGACATCATTGATGACATCACTCCAGTCTGCTAGGGGGCGGTAAATGCACCTTAACTTGGTTTTCACCCACCAATAAAAAACAAAAAGAAGAAGAAGGAGTCCAGCTGTGGTCTGTCTGTCTGTCCTGATCGATCGGAACCAGGCATCATGGCTGAGGATCTGCGGGCTGAGCTGCAGAGCTTCCTGCAGAACCTGAACATCCAGACCAGCTGTGTGGAGCATCCTCCGGTAAGAACCGGACCGCTTTGGATCCGGGTTCAGACCACGAGGATCGCCTTCTGCCGAATCTCATTACCGCATCTGACTGTCTAAAGCGGCTTTTTGTTTTGTTTAAGTATTTTAAAAAGTTTCTTATCCAGTAAATAACAGAATTTTTTGACAAAGTGTCTCTGTTTAATTCGGCGCCCCTCCTTTATGGCAGAACCTCCTGTGGTTCAGGTCCAGAAGCGCTGGGATGAGTTTGCTGCTCTGAAAGTCAGACTCCTTTCAGGCCACGTAGACTGAAATCCTCATGATTGGGTTTAGATTTTGCAGCCGAACTTCTCAGCATATCCGTTTAATCTTAAATAATCGTTTTTAATTTATGTTGTTTTTATTTTCCTGCAGAAAATTATATTTAATATTAAAATAGAAGGTTTTTATACGGAATCTGTTGGATCTGATTGATTCAGTGATTTTTTTTTCTTTTTTTAATATTTATTTATTTAAATGCACGTTTTTATTTTTTATTGAAGCCCTACCAAAATGTTTTCAAATATAAAGAGTCAAACTACCTCCTGAACTTTTCTGAAAAAGGAACTTTTCAAGTTGTTGTAGAAGCACTGATCCGGCTCAGCCAGCAGGGGGCGCCAAAACACAGCAAAAGAAACGCTTTAACTAGAGAATTCCCCAGATCAGCCCTCAGAGCTTCAATGATGGAAGTTTTTAGACGCTTTCCTTCTAAAACACACCCCGGTTCCCTCATCAGAAGTCAGTCGGCTCAGTTCTGATCCGTTCATCAGATTCTGCTATGTTTTATTAGCAAGGAATAACCTTTCCAACCACTCCTTATCCTCCTTGCTGCAGGTTTTCACTGTGGAGGAGATGATGCCTCACCTGGAGGGCGTGAGCGGCGCCGTCACCAAGAACCTCTTCCTGAAGGACAAGAAGAAGAAAGGCCTGTGGTTGGTGTCTGCTCGCCACGACCGGCAGGTCCGCTCGTATCTTTGGATCTCTCAGCCTGAAATCTACTTTAAAAAGTTTAGAACTTCGCCAACCTTCTTTTTGCCTGCAGGTGAACCTCAACGACCTGGCCAAGAAGCTCGGTGTCGGCAGCGGCAACCTGCGGTTTGCAGATGAGGCCACCATGCTGGAAAAACTCAAGGTAGCGAGTCTGAGAATTTAAAGATGATCCGTCTCAGACCTTCAGGTCTGGAGATTAAAATGTTAATGGGGGTCACAGGAAGGTAAAGGGTGGGAGGAGCCTATCCTGGATCAGAACTCCTGAACAAAGCTGGAGAACTTTAGATAAAATCTGAATCTCCATGAAGTTCAGGACGTAACCTCCCTGCATTGTCTCCTCTCAGGTGGGTCAGGGTTGCGCCACGGCTCTCGCTCTGCTCTTCGATAAGGACCAGAGCGTGAAGGTGGTCCTGGACAGAGACCTGGTGGAAGGAGGTCACCAGATGGTCCACTTCCACCCAATGACCAACGCTGCCACCATGGGGCTGCAGCCTGAAGACCTGCTGCGCTTCCTCAAACAGACGGGCCATGAGCCCATCCTGGAGAGCTTTGAGTAAAATGGACCTGGTTCTGGTTGTGGTTCTGGACCTCATCAGGACAGGAGCTTCAGGTTGGAAGCGGGACCTGAAAGGTCTAAATGTTGGTGAAACAGAACTTCCTCTGAACTGGTTTTAACAGGAATCTGAATGATCTGAGTTTGGTTCTAAGAACCTCAGGTCCACACAACCCGACTTTAACGGTTCCGTCTTATTTCTTCAGTTTCTCACCTCATAAAATGTCCAGTTTTATTGGAACGTGACCCAAAGCCATTAAAACATCAAACAGAACCAAACTGAGTCCAACGTCGTCATAAGATCCGAGTTCTTCGACATTTTCCCTCCGTTTGTCCCAGGTCTGGAACCAAAGTGGAGTTCCGGCTCTCTGGTTCTGGTCCAGCAATCCTCTGAGGTAGGGGGGCGGATCGGACCAGCAGGATGGATCTACTGCAGATCTGAATATCTGTTAGTTGTTCCTCTGGGTCGGCTGGTTCTGTTTCATCTGGTGAACAGAACCAGCTCAGGTTCTGCTGGGTTCTGATCCTCCTGGTCTTCAGACGGCTGCTTTGACCTCCTGTCCTCGCCACCATCAGGCTGGAAGCATCTGCAGCCTGTGAGGTCATCAGGAAGTGAACGTCGTCACACTAAAGGAAGCCGTGTGAAATAAAAGAATCCGTTTTTTTCTATTTTAATCATCATAAAGCAGAAAGTTTGGCAAACCTTCTGCAGTCCAGCCTCCTCAGTGGGTGGAAGGAGAACAGATGAAGGTAGATCGTCTCCCTGAGCCACTCCAAGATATTTAGTGGCCCCATCTGGCCCCCCCCTATGAATAGTTGATTCAGAGTCAGCTATGCTGAAGCAGAGAAACCTCTAAAACCTGCAGGACAGCGCCCCCTCCAGGACCACCTTCGGGGGGACGGTCTATGCCGTCTGCAGCTCAAAGGATTGTGGGAAACCGTAGAGCTACTAGCAGTGTAGGAAGGTCCTTGTGCTAACTATTAGCCCATTTCCACTACCCTTGAAAACCGATCCATGCCGAGAGACGGTCCGAGCTCGGATCAGTTAACCAGGCTGAGTTCGGTTCTGGCGACCGTTTACACATCACACTATCTCTGTTCCTCGCCTCCTAGTGACGATCTGCGGTATTACTGCCAGTATTGAAGGAGAAAACCAAGCAGTTGGTGGCGGTAATGCACCAAAAGGTTGTTTGCCAACCGCCATAAAACCCAAGAAGAAGAAGAAGACGAAGAAGGAGGGAATCAAGCAAATCAAAATGGCGGCCGTCACATTCAGAAAGTTATGCTTGTTTATTATTGCTGTACTTCCGGTGTTATTATTTAAAATGTTACTTGGAAAAGATTTCGATTGTTGTTTATAGTTGAAGAAGAAGTTGTTCTTCTTCTTCTGTTTCTGGATGGGCATTACCGCCAACTACTGGAATGGAGTGTGAATCGCGCGATGTGCAGCCAGACGGAGATGACGCATTCTGCTCATGTGCTCTTGTTATCAGAGAACCGCAAGCCGAAAGCCCACCCTGGAACTGGTCTGCAGTTAGCTCGGTCAGGGTTGTGTCTAGCTCGGTTCAGTTCAGTTTGCTTTCCATTTACACACCATAAGTTATCTCAGTTACTGAGCTCGGACCGGTCTCAAACCGTTTTTCAATGGTAGCGTAAATGGGGTATCTTCTTCCAGACTACCAGCTCTGCTCTGACGCATTTCCACTTGGGCTGAACAATTTTGCCAAAGATCAAAATTTGCGATTACTTTCAACCAATATTTTGATTTTATTGTGTTTTTTCTTTGATTGTAGATGTTTTACCTTAGAGTTTCCAGTTTTTTCGATGAAACGTTTTGAGCGGGGGGTCAGAGGCCCCGCAGCTGCCAGTGGCCCGTTAGAGCCAGCTTATTACGCCAGTGGGAAGGGAGACAAATGTCGATTATTAGCAGGTCGCTAATTTTTAGCGAGTCGACACACATTAACCGGCTATTTTCATTGGAAAAGAGGCTTTTTAGCCTCTTTCCCACTGAAAATAGCGGGTTAACGCGTGTTTCTCAAACATGAGTCGATCCAATAACTATTGGCTTCCTTCCCACTGGCAATAAACCTTGGTCTAACCCCTCAACAGCGTGTCTGGTGACGTAACGCTGAATTAGTGTTGATGATGTCACCAGTGTGACATGAATCAGGGAAGTAAACAACAGAGAGCAATATGTCAGGAAGCCAGGGCGTAATCAGTGTGTTTTATTGTTTCTATTATCTGTGAATCTCTCTCACCTGCTGCTCCATGTTAAACGAATGGAAACAGTTGATTCTGCTTGTTAGATCAGAAGCGACTGGCGCGGTGTGATGACGTCGGTATGTTGCGTTCAATGGCATCACGTAATTTAGTGGGTCAACCCCGTTCTGGTGTTCCCACAGCATGCCGATCCGATCCGAGGAGATTTTAACGCGGGTTGCCGTCAGAGTCGTTGACCCCTATAGACACGAGTCAGTGATCTGATCACACCGCCACTAAAAGCTGATGGTTCCTGAGTTTAAACAGACAAACAACAGAAATGATTAAATTATTGCCGATAATGAGCAACGCAAACATTTCTGATCAACAAGAAGTTAAACAGAGAAAAAGTTCAGAATGATCCTTTTTTATTTGTCCTTCAGTTCCAAGTTTCTAAATTAAGAAAATAATCAAATTGGTTCCTTTCAGTTTGCCTCAGTGATTCCAGGAGAACTTTAAGAAATAAAAAAAAGTGTTTTAATCTGAAGAAAAAATAAAAATTGAATTTATCTCCTGAACTCCAGGAGCGTCTGGAAGAAATCAGACAAAGTTGGAGCTTCAGATTGTTTCAGAGCTTTTCCAGCCAGAGGTTGGTCCCTCTGTGGGGGGGTGGGGGGTTTCTCTGAGTGGGTGGGGGTTGGGGGGTGGGTGGACCTCCCCCCGCATCGTTAATGAGCCTCTTTATTGTTGCATTGTTGTATAAAATTAGCAACTGAATGCAGGCGGCCTGCAGAGGCTGAGTTCCCAGGGATTCTTTCACACGCTCAGGTTCTGCTCTGCTGTGACGCCTCTGCAGGCCGAAGTACCGGTTTAACCAGAACAGCAGTTCTGGTCCGGTTCTGATCCGGTTCTGGAGGATTGAGGAGATCCACCTGTTGGTGCTGGAGCTGCTGCTGTCCCTTTAAGGGATCCAGGAAGTGACCGGGAGCAAGGCAGGAGGTGGGAGGAGGCGCCTGAAGAGGAAACAGGTGTGTGTGCTGACAGGATGATGTCATTCCTGGCTGAGTCACCTGCAGGACGGCTGCAGGAGCGAGGAGGAGGTGCTGCAGGGAGGAAGGAGGCCCAGCAGGAGCAGCAGAACCTGTGAGAGCTGCAGCTTGTTCAGGTGAGCAGGAGGAGAGAGGAGTCGTTCTGCTCCTCCATGAGGGGGAGGTTTCATTACTGATGATATCAGACGGACTGCAGGCAAACCTCTGAGCTCAGATCCAACTTTAAACGTTTGGATCAAGAAGATGAGGAGCAGATTCTGCAGAGATGGTTTCCTTCTTCATTAGTTTAAAACCAGGAAGAAAAACTAAAAAAAGCTTCTTTTCTGTTTTATGTTTCATATTTTATACTGATGGACTTTAATATCAGATAATTTCCAGTTTGAACAGTTTATTAAATATCAGTTTAGATCAGTTCATCTCTGCAGCATCTTGAAACTAATCGAGGTTTTATTAATCAGAGGCTCCGCCTCCATTTAGAATAAAACCAGGAAACGTGACGAATATTAAGGTCTGCTTTGGTTATGGTTCCATTTAACCATAGAGTTAACAGAACAGATGAATTTACTGGAAAACCAGCTGATTGCATCGACTCATTGACTCTTCAGCAATCCCTCACACTAAGCATGCTTGTAGCTTACAGTGGAGAGGAAAACTCCCTTTGAACAGGAAGAAACCTCCAGCAGAACCAGGCTCAGTGTGAGCCGCCATCTGCTGAGACCCACTGGGGTTCAAGGAGACAGAAGCAGACATAGAAAAAGAAGCATAGATACAAAAGGCAACTGTCAACCAGCTCCACAGGCGCCCCTCGCCCAGGAAACACACAGCCAGGCAGAGGAAGCCCCAGCCAGCTCCCATGTCAGGATGATGAAGAGAGGCCATCCAGTTGGGGTCACAGTCAGAGAAACAGGACTACACTGGAAAACAGGCCAAGCTCCAACATCTAGAAACAAAGGTGTTGATGGCAGCAGCACAGCTGATATTTCTCTCCAGGATGGAGTCACAGCCAAACAGGAACAGACCAGATGAAGCTACTATGAGAAAAGCAGAGAGAGCAGAACGTTAGAGATTGAATCCAACAGATTCTGCAGAGTGGGAGAATAGAGATAGAATGAAGCAGAATGATGAAAAAAGGGGTCCCTATGTCCTCCAGCAGTCAAAGCCTATAGCAGCAGAACTATAGAGATAGATCAGGATAACCTGAGCCACTCTAACTAGAAGTTTTATCCAAAAGGAAAGTTTTTAAGCCTAGCCTTAAAAATATAATATTTAATCATTTAAATGGACGAATCAAAGAACTGAGGAAACAGAAGATCTTCCAGCTGTAAAAGTTTTATTCTTAGAATTTAAATAACCAACTCTGTGACGTCGGAGCTAAAACCAGATGATGGAAGGTTCCCCTCGTTTTCTGCCTTTCACTCCAGCAGATGTTCAAAGGTTCAGAGACATTAGAAAATAACTTCCTTTACAAGGAATGAAGTCAGAGGGATGTTCCAGATGTTCTCCTGAGGGTTTAAAGTTCATCATGAGAAGGTTTGAAGCATCACTGCTTCCTAAATGTTGGTATCGACCCAACAGAACCAGAGTAATGCATTCTGGTCCTTCAAAATGTAAATCCTTTTTATTGTCCAACAATGAGGAATTTAACCCATCCCCTTGGGGAGCATTGGAGAGCAATCAGGGGTCCCAGAGTGGAGGCTGTGGGGATCGAACCCGGGTACTGCAACCTTCTCTGAGCACAAGCCAACTGCTCTAACCCGTCCAACGTCAGAGAGGTGAGAACCTGCGTCCTACAGACGATCAGAACCAATGACGGCAAGGAGATAGATGGTCCCGTCAGAGGGTGAGAATCAATGATTGGACCGTAGCTGTTAGCACGTTGATACAGACAGAACATCAGAACCACTATGAGTCTGGATTTGGTGGAATCTGGGAGACGAGGCCAAGTTTGGTTATCAGTCAAAGATAATTGGTTCACTGCAAAAACGATGTAGAAATGAGCAAAAGTGTCTTAAATTAAGTGTATTTATCCATGATTAGAGTTGGTAAATGAGACGATTCGCCTATGGAAGAAGAATTTTTAAGCTTCAAAAACGATGATTAGATAAAATATGCTTGAAATAAGACGATGCAATTGTTTTTTCTTTATCTTAAATGTGATCTGTCTTGTTTCCATCGGCAAAGCGTCTCACTAACCTCCTCAAATCATGAAAAAAATGCACTTATTTTAAGAGAAAATGACTTTTTTTGTAGTTTTATTATTGCCTGGATGTGAACTAACGAACAGTTGGATCAGTTGCATCAGACGGTAACCGTGGTAACGGCAACCAAACAGCAAAGATTATTGTTTACGTCTTTACAAGGTGAACCTCCACTTATCCGGAGTAAAGCTGGTTTTATCCAGGCAGCGTTTTAAAAATGGTGATTCATGCTTCGGTTGCATCCAGGCTGGATTAGTGTGACTGACTTCCCCCATCCCCCACTCCCCGAGTTCAGAGAAGCAGCCGTCAGAAATGATACTGAGCGGGAAGTTCTGATGGCGTTGGTCCCAGTGGGGAAAAAAGAATATCCTCATGGTCACCTGGACATGTTTAGCTTCTCTAAACTCCACCTGCAGCGTGTTGCAGGCGTCTGAGCTGAACGCCTGACAGCAAATGGGTCCTGTATGTGTGTGTACCTGTCTAGCCCTTAGAGTGAGGACCATTTTTCCAATATTACCATCAGATGATGACCAGTCGTTGCAAAGTGAGGACATTTTTCTGGTCCTCAGACCATTTTGCTGATGGTTAGGGTTAGGGTTATTGCAGGCATCCCCAGTCGGTACTGGAGGGGCGCTGTCCTGCAGGTTTTAGAGGTTTCTCTGCTCTAGCACAGCTAATTTTAATTTAAAGCTAATTAACAGGTGTTTGCTGAACTGCAATCATCGTAATCAGCTGTGCTAAAGCAGAGAAACCTCTAAAACCTGCAGGACTCCGGCCCTAGAAAGGGTTTAAAATGACTGAAAATCAACACATGGTCCTCACTACATATAGCAGAACAAGTGCGTGTGTGTGTGTCACCATCATATGACTGCAGAGTAAACAGCTGGGATGTGATACGGGATAACGATGAGATTATGTCATACGGGAGGAACACACACACACCTGGGAGTGAGCGTCACCTGACAGGATGTTTAATGTTCAGCTGCTGCAACCCAACCTGTTTTTATGAGACTCCTTCTTTAAATGACGTTCTGTTGACTTTACTCCATGGTTCCTTATGACCAACAAACAGGACAGTGACGCGTTTTGTAGTAAATGACTCCAGGTGATCTACGGTAAATAATCCTGAAAGGTTTACAGTTCTGCAGAGAATAGCTGGAATATTTATGGTTCTGTGTCATTTTTTTAAACATTAAAGGTCTGCTTATCGTCCCGCAGCAGCGTGTCGCAGATATTATAGATTTCTGCTCAATATTGAAGCGTGGTCTGCGCTATGTTATTCCACGCCACAACGCCAGAGGGCCAATCAGGAATAGCTGAGGGTCTAGATACGGCCGAGGCGGTGAGGAAGTGGGGGAAAGTTTGTGCGACAACGGAGGGACATGAGGGCCAAAAAGAGCGGGGATCCAGGTGGAAAAAGGTTCCCAACGTCTCGCTCACTGTCACAGACCGTCTGGTTGCCAGGTCAGAACTAAAGATAGAGCTGAGCGTCATCAGCATATCGGCAGGAGTAGAAACCAGGTGATTAGAGGATCTACAGGACTGAGAACCTGGTGGTGATTCAGGCTTCTGCACTGCAAAAACGATCTAGAAATAAGTAAAAATATCTTAAATTAAGTGTATTTACCCTTAATTTGAGCAGGTAAATGAGATAGTTTGCCAATGGAATGAGTATATTTTTACTCTTAAAATAAAGATAATTAGATAATAATGCACTTGAAATAAGACAATGCAGTTGTGTTTTTTTATTTTAAGTGTAAATTGTCTTGTTCCATTACCAAAGTGTCTCTTTTACCTCCTCAATCCAAGAAAAATTAACTTATTTTAAGAAAAAATTACTTATCTAGATTTCGTTTTTTTGCAGTGAAGCGGCTTGCAGAGCCAGCAGAGACGTTTCTATGGAATATCAGCTGTAGAATCAGGACCGGTTTGGATCCAGAGGCTTAGATTTTGGAGTAAAAGAGGTAATTTTGGTTACTGACTAATAAATCAGGAGATTTTCTGACCTGAATAATGAGACATTGCATCATCAGCTGAGGTCAGAATCACAGGAGTCGGTAAGAACACTTAAATCTATGTGGAATCTAAGTGCTGTCTGAATTGTGCTGGCAGGTAGGAAGAGGCTAACCTGACTCCGCCAGATGGATTTGCTCCGCATATCCATCTGGAAACCTTCCATTGAAGTAATTTTGGGAAGGGGCTAAAATACTGGTTAGCTGATTGGCCTATGTTGGTGATATAGACGGGGCCAAACAACCAATCAGATCAACGAGAAGCATATGACTTGTTCAACAGAGCGCGACGACGAAAACACAACTACAAGCCAGGCTACTCTTGCGAAACCAGTCGGGGAGAAGAGCAAAACATCTTTTCCTCTGAGAAAAGCCTCCAGAGCAGTGTTTTGCTCTTCTTTCAGTGAAGAAATACTCTGTAATTCCCATAAAACTTGCTCGATAGCCACGCTTAACGCTTAGTTTCATCGCTAAAGCCGCGCCATGTTCTCGGTAGACTGAACTGTCGCTGGGCTTCGCTAAGCGCCACACCTCAACCCGCCTCAAAGCCAACGCGGGATTGGACGCTCGCTTGGTGAACGGCTCCAAATTTTCTTTAACGGAGAGTCTCCAGACTGATCTCTCGCGATGGTGAAACTTGAAAGCTCGCGAGATCAGGATGGTCTCAACGCGAGGCTAGGAAGAGGCAGCAGGATGCTGTTCATTTAGCAAAGGAGCTCTATGGTTTCCCAGCTAATCCCAATCAGATGGGCCGTGCCTGTATCGATGGGTCATAAAGTTTACTCTCTGTGCGACTAAAGCGGAGGTTCAAACCTTTGTATGTTTTGGGATTTATAAGAGTTTAACATATTCACTACATTTGGGTAACTTTAGATTTTTGTCGTTATTCTCTTGAAAACTGTAGTTCCAATTTGACAAGTGTTGTTCTTTAGCTTTTCCGCTAGTACCAGATCTGCTCGGGGCCCCGCCCTTTCTTATGACATCATTATACGGCAACTCCACTTGGACAAACTTGCACCTTGTTTTTAAGGATCAAGTCTCAACATATTATTCCCTATATTAGCTATTCTTTTACATTTCATCTGTGATCTAAAGTAGCTGAAAGCAGAAAAGTCAGTTTATTTTAATTCTTTTTATTAAGATCTGAGGTCAGAGGAGGACGAATGGAGCATCTTTAAAATGACTTTCATAGAGATTTTAAACAAATGAAACCGTTATTCTACTTCAAGAAAAGAAACGGTTGACGTTGACTCAAAGTTAAAAGTAGTGCAGCTTAATGTGGCTAACTGAGCGAGCTAAAAGAGGCTAACCTGTTAGCTACAGCGCTACCCATCCCTTTATATCACGGCCTAACAGTTACTTTGTTCACCAGAAACAGATTTTTTCAGTTTTGTCATCGATCAGGTTAAACTTCACCGGTCATTAGACACGCTAACGCTACAGATGCTCGCGCTGCGCGATGTTATTATCGTTGTCAGGGTAACCATCCAGTTACGTTCATAAGGCTGAATGTTTGTCTGGATTCCGGCGCTCCTTCCTGGTTTGCTTTTTATCCATGAAAGTTATTTTCGGAAGGAACCGAGACATTGATGGCAGGATTCCAGCAACCCAGACTGGTAATACTGTGAAAAATCCTCGATTGTAAGCTGGTCCTTACTGGGCGCCCTCCAGTAGAGCCAGTAATGAGCGGCTCATTGACACAGTTTGTCTCAAACTCTTTTGTTTTCTTCTTGTCCTCATTCTGAGCTCATTGTTCTTAAGGAGGACGTGGAAACATCTCATTGTTTTCGGACAGTAATCAGGTTTTTACTGGGAAAACTGGAGCAGTTTTTTCACTTGTCTGACCTCCCAGCAAACACATAAAGGTTAATGGTTCTGAACCAGTATGGAGCGCCCAGAATGGGAAGAGCACTGAAGGGGAAAATCATTATTACAGTGTAAGATCTAAACTCGTTAAGTAGATTCCCAGGACTGAGAAATGAAGGAAATGCGATAATTACAAATATTAATAACCTTTGAATCAGAGCAGCCATCAGCTTTACTCACAAATATAATTCTATTTAGTTTATTTCTATATTCAC
>JAGKQL010000052.1:709322-731666 GCA_018398635.1 Cyprinodon brontotheroides
GATGACATGATGTGAATTGGAGCTATAGAAATAAACTGAATAGATGAGTTATAGATAAACTGGCCTCAGCAGCTGTAACTTTGGTGTTATGGTCAACACGCTTTGGCATTAAGTCTATTTTGTAAGTCTCTTTGGATAAAAGCGTCTGCTAAATGCATAAACATAATGGCGCCAGTTTGGATCGGTTTTTCCTCTGCATCAAGATGCAATAAAAGATAAAAAATATAAACAATTAATTGAGAAGCTGGAAAAATTCAGAATACAAAAAAAAATAAAAAATTAAAAGTGAATATAGAAAGTAAAAATGGGAAAGAATAACATCTTACATTCAGCTTTGTAAAGTAAAAGAAATAAACAGAAATTATAAGCTTCGAAAGGAATGGAAAGATGGAGAAAAATAAGTTTAAAATAAATATTTAATTTAAAAAAAGATAAAAATTAAACCAAAATATGTCAGAAAAAATCCTTTAATTTTACAAACTGAAACCTGAAACTCCAGGAAATGATGGAATCAGCAGCAGGGTGTGACCCCCAAGGTGACCCGGATCCCTCACCTCTTCCAGAAAGAAGCTCCGCCCACAACCTGAGATCAAAGGAACCAGAACCTGATGATGAGAAGATAAAGATGCTGGAGAGAAAAAAATAACAAAATAAAATAAAAGAAATAAACAATAAACAGCTGATTTAAACACTCTGCTCTGCACCTTCCTTCTCTGGACTTTGACCAGGCCATTTTCTGCCTTTAAATGATCCTTCTGTAGTCACTGCTGCTCCTCATGATATCATTTAATAAAAAGCTTTGATGTTTTCTTTAAAAAGAAAAAAAAAATCAGTTTTTATTTTTAAAGTAAATAAAATCCTAAAAGTTTCCCAGAGGAAGAACAGGTAGAGCTGCTCTACCTGTGGGTCCGGAACTACCGGGACAGCTGGCATCGGCGGATCTCACGCGCACAGGGCGCGCGCGCTCCGCCGTGCACGCGCCTGCGCTCGGCCCCGCGCTGCAGGTAGTAACTCCGCCCCCTCCGTTAAACACAATGCCGCCGCTCCGAGCCCCTCCGGCTCCGTTCCGTCCCGTCCGGGTCCAGACTCCGCGGTCCGGTTCCGGAGGCCTCCGAGATGTCGGACCCACTGAAGGTTTTTCCTCTCTCCGACCGAGAAGGTGAGCTGCTCCGCCGAACCTCGGGGTTCACTGGTTCCGGCCGTGTCCACTGCAGGACCTCGATGCTCCGCAGTCGGTTCCGGTTCTCCGGGTCCGGCCTGCGGTGCGGTCCGGCTCCGCTCCGGGCTCTTTGTTCCCGGGAAGTTTGCTGGAAGTGACGTCATGGTTCCGCTCCGGACTCCGGCTGGAAAACTGCGGATTTAACGCTTCGGTTCTGCCGGTTCTGCTCAGCCTGGGTTCTGGTCTCTGTGGGGTCCAGTGGGGGTCCCCGTGGGTTCGTGGGTGTTGAACTGTGGATGAGGAGGAGCGGTTCTGATTCGGATGTGGTTTTGGTCCCGTTCTTACCTGAACAAAGATCAAGATCCAGTCCAGCGGTCCGGATCCGGTTCCGGTTTATTTCCTCCATCAGAACCTTCAGAACTTTGATAAAAGTTATTTGGAACAGAAAGTGATCAGAACCCGGAGCTCTACCGAACCGGCGGGTCAGAACTTCCATTAGAACCGTTCAGAACCCTGATGACCCAAACCTGCTGCAGTGGTGCTGAAGTCCCGGTTCTGGATGATCCGGATTAATAATCCGGATTAAAACTGAATTTTATCTAAAAAGTCTGAAAAGAATTTAGAACTGGATCAGGTGGTTCTGGATTAAAGTCTGTTTACACTGAAACCAGGAGGCGGTTCTGATCCAAAACAAACGTCTGGAACTGGATCCAGGATCCCTGACCCAGTTCATTAGAACAGGAAACCAGAACCTTCAGAACCACAGATTTTCTAAACTTTGTTCTGATTGGCCCGCTGCGCTCGCCTCAGATTAGTGGGTTTGGTTCTGTTCGACCCGACATGGTTCTGTTCGACCCGACATGGTTCTGTAGAATAAGAACCAAACAGAACCTCCGTGTTCTGTAGAGGTTCTGGAAGATGCAGCCCATGGCACCGATGGAACAGAACCGCCAACATGGCCGCCTGCTCAAAACGGCTCCTTGTTTTGGATCAGAACCATTCTGCGGTTCTAAGGGTAGCAGGAACCATGACACCGCCTCCACCATGCTTTACCATCAGAACCAAATGTTCTGGGTTCTTTCACCCGTTGCTCCGTCAGAACCTTTCCCTCCGAGGTGGGCCGGGTCTCTGAGTCCAAAGAAACCAAAGGGATGGATCAGAGGTTCTGGTCGTGGAGGTGAAAGACGGTGGGGGTCAGAATCGGACCTGGCTGTTCCACCTGCCATCCGGGTCAGCACCGGTTTCTGCTCGGTTCTGTTAACCAAGCAGAACTGGACCCGTTGGTTCCTGATCTCAGAGGAGGGGGAAGAAGCTCCTCCTCTTCCTCCTCCTGGCTCGATGAAAGGTTCTGTAGAATCGGAACCGAACCTTCACCGTTTGCGGGTCGGCTAGCTGCTGGTGGTGAAACCAGAACCGTGGATCCGGCTAATTCTGTCACAGTAGGATTTCTCTGCCTGAAGCAGAACTAATGGTACCAGCCATGGTTCTGGTCTCTGGGTTAAAAATGTTCTGATTCTAACTGGTCAGAACCAGCCTGGGTCCAGTTGGTTCTGCAGAACCCGGAGCATAAAGGTAGAACCTCTCCAGTCTTCCTGCTCTGTTTGCTGCAGATCTATGAGCTTCAGTCACGTTGAGGTCCAGGTTCTGATGGACCAGAACCAGAAACCAAGTTCTTAGTTACTGATAGGTCCCTCATGATCTTTAGTCCCAGCCATGACACGGCCTCCACCGTGCTTCTGGACCTCCTGCGCATAAACCACTGACCTCTAATTATTCACTGGATTCCTGATTGGCTGAAAGTGAAGCCACCGTCCGCCATCTTGGTACTCCCCACTCCCGTGCAGTAAAATGCCTCCCTGTTTAGCATTTAGCTGCTAAAACCAGCAGTTTTCTGTCTGTAGGAAGACGTTCCTCCAGGGGTCATTTCCCAGTCAGTGGATGGGCTAAGCAATAAATCCATCTATAGCCAATGGATCCTATAGTTTAGTCTGCAGACTAACATTAGTCTGGGACTGTGACTGGAAGACATTGACTGAGTTAGCCACTGACATTGGGTCTAACGTTAGAAAATAGAAAGTCATTCACTGTGAAATGTTAATGTAGTAATTCTTTATTCAGTGGATGATGATGTCATTTTTAGGACGTTTGGTTTATTTCTCATTTGCAAAAAGTCATTAAATATATTTCAGGTTATATTAATGGAAAAAAAAGCAACTCAACCTTTTTTCTTCTTTCTTTAGGAGAAAAAAGGGTAAAATAAGGAAAACTCAAACATTTTTAAAGGCTAATTCACAGACGGCATCAATTATATGGAATCATTCATGCATAATTTAAAAATAGGAAAATAGAATTAACAGACATGGACTTCTACCTGATGGGAAATATTGAATTTAAATGTAAGATGTAGTTACTATATCAATTTAATAAATGTCTATTACATGAACATCATCAATTTATCACTTATGGCTCATCTGTATTATTCTGCTCCATTAATACATTAATGTTATTGTGATGGTTTATATAATATATGATGGGCTTATTTTAAGTTAAAGTTAATCTACTGATGCTATGAAACAGCCAGTCTTTGTCAAAGTGATTAATTTATCTTTATTTTAAAAGTCTTCAGTCCCTGAAAATGAGAACATCATGGTTGTTTGATGCTGTAGCGCACAGATTGTTCACACTGAGACTGGTCTAACTAGGGAGTACCAATATGGCGGCTGGTGGCTTCATTTCAACCCCGTACTACCAACGATCAGCAATCCAGGGAATAAACAGAGATCAGTGAGATAAACCCGTCAGAGCGGAACTGGTTCTGAGCAGCAGAAACTTCCTGGTGGAGGCGTGGTCTGAGCCCACCAATCAGCTTAGAGCTTTCCCTGACTGAGTTATTGGCTGAGCTGGAATCCAGCGGAAGCGTCGTCCGAAGGCCCGAATCGTCGGCCGATTACGTCATAGCACAGCGCCGAGGCCTGTATGCAGCCGATAAAAGCATCCATCTTTTTGCTCGGTTGGAGGGAAGGGTCCGCTGTATCCTACGTAGCATTGGGTATCCCATGATGCATTGGGAGTGCAATTAAACCGGCTGACATTTAAGCTCAGATTCCAACATCTGTGCAATGTGGGGATTATAATCTGATATTAGCTGCGCAACGCTGCCATTAGACAGAACTGTAGAAAGGAGCGCCGGATCTGTTCTCTGCCTGCTTTGTGAGTCAGCTGTCACGGTTGCTAGGCGACAGAGCGTACACTGAGGGAGGGGCGGAACCAGCAGGTAAACCGGGTCCTTGGATCTGTTGGAGGGCTGCTGAAAATGTGGATCAGAACCTTGGTTCTGGTCTTCCAATGATCTTAGGTCTGGTGTCCTTATCGCCATGGCGCCGGGTCACATGTTGGCGATCAGATCTGTGTGGTACCGATAGAGCCCGCTAAACGAGCCGGGTCATCAGAACCATCACGGATGGAAGCAGAGAGAGCAGACTTCTAACCAAGCAGCCCTGATTCAGAACCTCTAATGACAGAACCTGTTGGGTTCAGGAGGTTCTGCTGAACCTCTGAGGTTCTGGACCTGTAGGTCCACAGAACTTTGGATCCTCCCAGAACCAGCTGGCAGCTGCTCTGTGTGGTTCTAATCAACAGAACCTCTGGTATCAGATGATGTCTGCTGGTTGGGTTCTGTTCTGACCCAATCATGAAGTTTTGTTTGGACCTAATGCGTCCAGTCAGAACCTCAGCAGAACCTCCAGTAGAACGGGCTCAGCTGCTCTGTGATTGGCTCATGCTGATGGACTTGGTACCGCCCCGGTTCTCACACGGACCTGAGCGTGTGCTGCTGCTCCAGAACCTCCGACCCAAACCGTTTTATGACGTCTCAGCTTGATTCTGCATGGATCTGATGATCTGAACCAGAACTTATTGGACCTGGACTGGAACCAAACTGGTCTTCGTGAGCGTTCATTTGAGATGCTGTGATCCGGGTCCAATCGGGTCAATCCGAACTGACCTGTTCCAGTCGCCTCCTGAGTCCGGGCCCGTCGGGTCCTCCTGTTCCTGGTGGAGTAAACAAGCGCTCCCTGGAGGACCTTTGGTTCTGTAATCCTCCTAGATCCGTTCTGAGATTCTGAAAGCGCTGATGGGCCTAAACCAGAACCTGAGGAACCCGGTTCTGAAACGTCTGCTCCACAGTTAGAACCTTCTATTTAGGCAGAACCGTCCCGCTGGTTCTGGTTTTAGTGACTTAAGGAAGGATTTTCTGATCTGGATGTTTTTAATCAGGTTCTAATTCACATAGATCTAGAGTTCTGTTCGAATAGAGCCTGGTTCTGCTGGAGGTTTCTTCCTGTTCAAGGGAGTTTTTCCCCTCCACTGTCGCTACAAGCATGCTTAGTGTGAGGGATTGCTATGAGAAGAGTCAATGAGTCGATGCAATCAGCTGGTTTTCCTTAGATAGAAAACTTGAATCAATTTGACTGGATGATCTGGTTGATCTGGATCTATAAAGTGACCTGAGATGACATGATGTGAATCGGAGCTATAGAAATAAACTGAATAGAATTGAATAGATGCAGAACTGACCTGACCCGACCGGAGAAGCTGGACCAGAACCTCAGAGTGCTGCAGCAGGCCCAGGCAGCGCCTGCAGTGACGAAGCGTCTGAACCAAGCTGGAATTATCCAGTCATTACTGGTCCTGCTGGTTCCCAGTAATGGCGGGTTGTCGGATCAGAACCGCCTCCTCTGTCATTACTGGGATCAGCGCTCTTTGTTCTGCTGCGTTCAGGAACGCCTCGGCCTCTAATTAAACTCAATCTGCCGTCTGAGTCTTGTTTTCAGGTGGCAATAATAAAAAGGTTCTGATCCGGTCTGTCTGGTACCGAGTCCCAGAACGATGTCCAGGGATCATGGTTCTGGGGTTCTGACCCGGATGGATCCAAACTCGCTTTGGTTCCTCTGGAAGCTCAAAACTTTCTGTTCTTCTCCTGCAGGTCCGCCCCGATCCGATCGGCCCCCGCTGACCTCTGACCTCTGAGACATGACGATGAGGTCCGATCCTGTCGGAACCGCCTGCTGAGTTCCAGAGTTCTGGTCCGGTTCTGTCTGAAGCAGAGGAGCAGAAGTTAAAGAAGCTGTTTGGAGGATTTTATCGGGTCGGTTCTGGTTCCTCTTTCCCACCGGTTCTGCTGGTGTTTGGGTCCTCGGTTCAGGAGGAGATGGATCGCCGGGTCGGAGCGACAGGAAGTTGATCCGCAGCCAGAATGTCGTGGAAGAGGAACTACTTTGCGTCGGGCGGAGCGACGCCGGGGATGGTGACGCCTCGCCGCGTGGCGTCCATCGCTCCCAGCAAAGGCCTGAGCAACGAACCGGGTCAGAACAGCTGCTTCCTGAACAGCGCCCTGCAGGTACCGCAGCACACCCAGCAGAACCAGAACCGGGTCGGTCCAAAACACCTGATCCTGGTTCTGATTTAGTTCCTCTGATCTGTCATGGTGCCTTAAAGTATTCACACCCAGGCAGGTCCAGACGGTTCTGACAGGCAGTGGGTCGAACATCTCTGGACAGATTCTCTGAATTTAAACATCTAGAATCATTTTTCTACGTTTTATTTCTATAAAAATGTTTTTGGTTTAAATTATTAATTTAAAAGTTTCTTAATAATCATGAAAAACCTGGAAGTCCTCTGAACCATCACCCTAATCTGTAGCTGCCAGCATCAGAACCGGGTCAGAACCGGACCGGACCACTCCAGAACATTGAACGTTCCTCAACCTGTCAGGGTGTGAATACTTTCGGCCGCCAGCATCTTCCTGATCGGATCAAACCGGTCCTGACCGGTTTCCATGGAGACGATAAAGGAGAGGAAACCCGGTTCGGTTCTGTTTAACGATCAAAGTGGTTCTGGAGGAACCATCGGGTCAATAGAGCAGCGGTTCTGGTTGGTCGTTCACTACCGGGGTCCAAAAGGTCCGAGTCATCAGAACCGGATGTTCTGTCTGGTCTTTTGGACCGGTTCTGGTTTAATGGCGGATGAGGAGCAGAACCGCTGAGACGGAAATGTTTTCTAAATGGTTCTGAGCCCCAGATGTCCGACCCGGTTCTGGTTCTAGCAGAACTTAGCCTCTATGTCCCTGCAGCAGCCTGAAGGTCGTCTCCGTTTGAACATGAAGGTCAGATTCAGAACCAAGCTGACGGAACTGGACCCTTCAGAACAGAACCATTCAGAGCCGAGCCTTTGGACCAGAATGATGAGTTCTGCTCCTTCTGGACCAGAACCAGCCTGAGCAGAACCGCCACCAGACGTGGAGCTGGATCGGTTCCACTGAGAGGTTCTGCTGCTGGCAGAACGGGCCGGACGCTAAGAGCAGGCGTCCTGTGGATCAGAACAGACGGCCCGGTTCCAGAACACTGCGACATATTGGCGCCGGCGGGGGGGCAGGAAGGAGCGGGCCTCGGCGCTGACCCAGCAGATCCTGTTAGCAGCATCAACGCGGTTCTGTCTCTGCTCGGCCCGGCTGCGGTTCTGTTTGCTGTCAGGAGGAACTGGGATCAGCCGACCCGGTTCTTCTGACATCCCAGCAGAACCGGGACAGAATTTCTGACCCGTTTCATCCCGACTGAACAAGATCCAGTTCAGGGTAAACATTCAGAACCAAAATAACTGTTTTTCAGCTCACTGAACCCGGTGGGCTGATCCGGTTCTTTCAGAACCACATTCCTGATTCGTTTATCTCTGAGCCGATCAGAGGTTCTATGTGGTCCGATCGGTTCTGATGGTTTGAATGCCAGTGGATCGGATTTGGAATCGGACCCGTCTGTCTTCACACTGACATCCAGATGTTCTGGTTCCATCGGAGGAAAAGTTTTTGGGTTTTTCCTTCCAGCAGAACCAAAGGTCCGTTAGGTTAGTCCTTCAGTGGTTCTGACCGTATCTATTGACGATGCTGGTTGCCATGACGGCACCAGTCTCAGATCAGAATTCTGGGTCTGATAAAAACCCTGAGATAAAATACAGCCCAGAACCCTGCAGCGGTTCTGATCCAGACCCGGTTCTGCTGTATTAACACTGTGGATGTAAAGGAGACCCATTACTGACCTCTAGTGGTGGAAATGGAGACAGCAGAGCTTAAAACCATCCAGCAGCCAATCAGAAATCCTCATCAGAGGGAACAGAAGCTGTTGGACGGCGGTCCCTATGGAGCTACAGCAGCGACCGCTTTAACTGACGTCGAATGACGAGATTAAACAATAAAAATTCAAACGCTGAAAATTCTCTTCAAAAAACAAAAAACTGACTTCCTGCAGCTATGATGTCACTACAAGCTGGAGCTATTCTTCCCAAAAAAGTTAAAAATCAATCCTCTGGACTTTGTTTCCAAGTTTGAAGACGTTTCTCTTCCATCCAGGAAGATTTTTTCAATTCCAAATGTCAGAAATAGTCGCTAGTTCCAGGTTTTATCCAGCAGCCCAACAAAGCCTGGTTTTTAGTTTAGGAAAACATGCAAATAGAAACGATGAACGGGTCCCCCCTTTGGAATGGGTGGTGGTTTGGCTTCTTTGTTAGCCTGCAATGCCCCATACCTGTCTACATGTCTCTGAAAGGGGGGTGCGTTAGAGGGAATTGCTGGTCTGGCTAAGCTACTAAAGGTGGTTAACCCTTGACGGTAGCTAAACTGCTAACTGTGGCTAACCTACTAATGGTGAGTTAACCTGCTAACTGACTGTGGCTAAGCTACTAATGGTGGCTAACCTGCTGACTGTGGCTAACCTACTAATAATGGTGGTTAACCTGCTGACGGTAGCTAAGCTGCTAACTGTGGCTAAGCTACTAATGGTGGTTAACCTGCTAACTGTGGCTAAGCTACTAATGGTGGCTAACCTGCTGACTGTGGCTAACCTACTAATAGTGGTTAACCTGCTGACTGTGGCTAACCTACTAATGGTGCTTAACCTGCTGACGGTAGCTAAACTGCTAACTGTGGCTAACCTACTAATGGTGGTTAACCTGCTGACGGTAGCTAAACTGCTAACTGTGGCTAAGCTACTAATGGTGGTTAACCTGCTGACTGTAGCTAAACTACTAATGGTGGCTAAGCTGCTGGCAGGTGGCTAACCTGCTAATGGTGGCTAAGCTACTAATGGTGGCTAACCTGCTGACTGTGGCTAAGCTACTAATGGTGGCTAACCTGCTGACTGTGGCTAACCTACTAATGGTGGTTAACCTGCTGACGGTAGCTAAACTGCTAACTGTGGCTAACCTACTAATGGTGGCTAACCTGCTAACTGTGGCTAACCTGCTAATGGTGGCTAACCTGCTGACTGTGGCTAACCTACTAATGGTGGCTAACCTGCTGACTGTGGCTAACCTGCTAACTGTGGCTAACCTGCTAACTGTGGCTAACCTACTAATGGTGGTTAACCTGCTGACGGTAGCTAAACTGCTAACTGTGGCTAACCTGCTAATGGTGGCTAACCTGCTAACTGTGGCTAACCTGCTGACGGTGGCTAACCTACTAATGGTGTCTAACCTGCTGACGGTAGCTAACCTGCTAACTGTGGCTAACCTGCTAATGGTGTCTAACCTGCTGACGGCTGTGATGATAGCGTGAAAGAATCAACTCTGTCGCTGCATTGTAGGTTTTAGAAAGCTGTAATCTGAATCTCAAACCACCTGTCTTCTTTGTCCAAAATGTGAACATTCTGAGCTCCTGAACCGAAGAGGAGCTCAGTTTAACTATAGAGTCAAATCAGTGTTGGATCCTGAAGGTACCTTCAGTTTAGCCCCGCCCCCCCATGCAAAAACATCGTAGTGACATAGTAGCTGCAGGAACTCTGCTGTGACACTGAAATCATCTTTAATTGGGAAAAAATGTTGCAGCTGAAGATGAGATTAAGATTTTACTTTTTAAAGAAAATTTAAAATTTTCTGTTTTTTTTTAAGTGTTTAATCTTAAATTTTTCAGTTGCGGTCACTCCTTTAGCTCCATAGGTACCGTCTCTAAACTCCTTCCAATCCGTTTGCTCATCTTCTTCTTTGGTTCCACTTTGATTCAGGATAGAAAATAGATTCAATCCAAGCTGATAAAACCTGAAATTAAAATGTTTAAAGCCTCCAAAGCTGAACTAGAACCCTCAGAAGAACCAGAACCACTGAGGAGGACCCTGGTTCCTCTCCTCAGGGTCTGTCACCGTGTTCATCGGTGAAACCCGCCGTAGATGGCGTTGCTCCTCCGGGCGCTCTCACTCCATCTCCCATCATCTCGTCTCCCGCTGGACTCAGACGGCTGCTCTGACTGATGCCTTCTGACGCCGTCACACCTTCTTACTCTCTGATTGGTCCGTTTCCTCTGGTTGACTGGATCCCAGAGACCCTGAAGTCACCTTTAGTTCTGAGGAGTCGGTCGGACCATCCGCTCCGCCGTCTGGAGCTCCTTTAGGTCCTAAACGTCTCTGAGGTTCTGGATGGTGGGTTGGTTCTAGAACCGGTTCTGCTCCACAGATGACATTTAATTTTTATCCTTTAAGTCTGGAATCTGGATCATTAAAGGTAAAGATTCTGGCTTCTGGCTTTATCAGATTCTTCTATTATTTTTATTGAATAAAAACATATATTTTAATCTTTTATTAGTTAACCTTAAAACTTTTATTCCTCACTTTTAAATGGTATTAAATTTTCATGGTTCTGACCCTGAAATCATCGTTTCTTCTGATTTGTTTGGCGCTGGAAAGAAAGCAGCTCCTGAAACGCAGCTGTGGTCCGACTTGGTTTATTATGGATGGATCATCATGTGTTTACTCGTCTTTGAAAGGATGACCAAACCGCCCTGATGTTCTCCGGTTCTGAAGAAGGTTCTGTCGGTTTGTCCTCCTCAGGTTTTGTGGCACCTCGACATCTTCCGCCGGAGTTTCCGCCAGCTCACCACTCATAAGTGCATGGAGGACTCGTGCATCTTCTGCGCTCTGAAGGTGAGGAGCGTCCTGACGCCTCGGGCCGGTCCGGGTCCAGCTTCCTCCCTCACCTCCTCTCCTCTCCTCCTCCAGAGCATCTTCGGTCAGTTCCAGTACAGCAGTGAGAAGGTTCTGCCGTCCGACGCTCTGCGCAGCGCTCTGGCTAAGACCTTCCAGGACGAGCAGAGGTTCCAGCTCGGCATCATGGACGACGCGGCGGAATGCTTCGTAAGAACCACTGAGGGTCTGCAGCAGCTGGACGGACCGACCAGACCTTTACTCACCTACTGCTCTTTCCCAGGAGAACATCCTGATGAGGATCCACTTCCACATCGCAGACGAGACCAAAGAAGACATCTGCACGGCCAGACACTGCATCCCCCACCAGAAGTTCGCCATGACGCTGTTTGAGCAGGTGAGACGGACCAGCAGCTTCTGGCTCGGTTCTGCTGGGAACCCAAAGCTGAGCTCAGAGTTCCTCCTGCAGGCAGTGAGCTGCTGATGTCTGGAACCTTTGTCTCTGTTTGTCCATCAGTGCGTCTGCAGCAGCTGTGGAGCATCTTCAGACCCGCTGCCCTTCATCCAGATGGTTCACTACATCTCCACCACCTCCCTGTGGTAGGTTCCCCTCAGAGCCGCCATCTTTGGCTGCAACGCACCGCGCTGTAGCTAGGTAACACAGCAGGGTCACCTAGGCAACCGGCATATTGATCAGAACCTGTGAGATTAAATGTTAGGATGGAAAAGCTGGAAAAGAAATAATCAACTTCTGAAGTCACATCTGGGATGAAATTAAACCCGATTAAGAGATTTTCAGAATCTGGTTGGAAAATGTAACGATTTGCTGTTGTTCTCATTGAACAAGTTATCTACCGTTAGCAGGTTAACCACTGTTAGCAGGTTAGCCACCGTTAGAAGGTTAGCTACCATCAGCAGGTTAACCACTGTTAGCAAGTTAGCAACAGTTAGCAGGTTAACCACCATTAGGTTAGCCACAGTCAGCAGGTTAGCCACAGTCAGAAGGTTAGTTACCATTAGTAGGTTAACCACAGTCAGCAGGTTAGCCACAGTCAGCAGGTTAGCCACTGTTAGCAGGTTAGCAACAGTTAGCAGGTTAACCACCATTAGGTTAGCCACAGTCAGCAGGTTAGCCACAGTCAGCAGGTTAGCCACCGTCAGCAGGTTAGCCACAGTTAGCAGGTTAACCACCATTAGGTTAGCCACAGTCAGCAGGTTAACCACTGTTAGCAGGTAATTTACCATTAGTAGGTTAGCCACCGTCAGCAGGTTAGCCACAGTTAGCAGGTTAACCACCATTAGGTTAGCCACAGTCAGCAGGTTAGCCACAGTCAGCAGGTTAGCCACCGTCAGCAGGTTAGCCACAGTTAGCAGGTTAACCACCATTAGGTTAGCCACAGTCAGCAGGTTAACCACTGTTAGCAGGTAATTTACCATTAGTAGGTTAGCCACCGTCAGCAGGTTAGCCACAGTTAGCAGGTTAACCACCATTAGGTTAGCCACAGTCAGCAGGTTAGCCACAGTCAGCAGGTTAGCCACCGTCAGCAGGTTAGCCACAGTTAGAAGGTTAGCCACCATTAGTAGGTTAACCACAGTCAGCAGGTTAGCCACCATTAGTAGGTTAGCCACAGTCAGCAAGTTAACCACCATTAGCAGGTTAGCCACAGTCAGCAGGTTAGCCACCGTCAGCAGGTTAGCCACAGTTAGAAGGTTAGCCACCATTAGTAGGTTAGCCACAGTCAGCAAGTTAACCACCATTAGTAGGTTAGCCACAGTCAGCAGGTTAGCCACCGTCAGCAGGTTAGCCACAGTCAGCAGGTTAGCCACCATTAGTAGGTTAACCACAGTCAGCAGGTTAGCCACCATTAGTAGGTTAGCCACAGTCAGCAAGTTAACCACCATTAGCAGGTTAGCCACAGTCAGCAGGTTAGCCACCGTCAGCAGGTTAGCCACAGTCAGCAGGTTAGCCACCATTAGTAGGTTAGCCACAGTCAGCAAGTTAACCACCATTAGTAGGTTAGCCACAGTCAGCAAGTTAACCACCATTAGTAGGTTAGCCAAAGTTAGCAGGTTAGCCAGAGTCAGCAGGTTAGTTACCATTAGCAGGTTAACCACTGTTAGCAGGTTATTTACCATTAGTAGGTTAGCGACAGTCAGCAGGTTAGCCACCATTAGTAGGTTAGTTACCATTAGCAGGTTAGTTACCATTAGCAGGTTAACCACTGTTAGCAGGTTATTTACCATTAGCAGGTTAGCCACAGTCAGCAGGTTAGCCACATCAGCAGGTTAGCTACCATTAGCAGGTTAGCCACCGTTAGCAGGTTAGCCACCATCAGCAGTTTAGATACCCCTAGCAGGTTAAGCACGGGTAAATGTTTACTCAGAGCAGCAGATTAGATGTGGGCACCATCATCAAAGTAATAATAAAATTAATCTTCCTTAAATGGTTCTTAGTTCCAACATTTCCTAAATAACTTTGCAACAAAAACTCATCCTTCAGTTTAATCTCAGAAGGGAAGAATTAACTGCAGGATCATGAAACCAGAACAGGGAATTCCCTGAACTTCCTCTTCCTCAGTAACCAGGCTGTGAAGATGCTGGAGTCCAGGGAGAAGGCCACGCCCAGCATGTTCGGGGAGCTGCTCCGGAACGCCAGCATGGGTGACCTGCGCAGCTGTCCTGTAAGGCTCCAGGAATTAAAAACTCAGAAACCTCCTGCTTGTTCCAGACCTTCACGTCTACCGTCTGCCTCCTCCTCAGAGTCAGTGCGGTCAGCAGCTCCGCATGGCCCGCGTCCTCCTCAACAGCCCGGAGATCATCACCATCGGCCTGGTGTGGGACTCGGAGCACTCGGACCTGGCCGAGGACGTCATCCACTCGCTGGGAACCTGCCTGAGGCTGGGAGATGTGAGGAGTTACAGCAGCAGACTATCAGATAGATAAACCAGAGTATGGTCAGCCAACGTGCTGATCGAGCCTCCATCTGCAGCTGTTTTACAGAGTGACGGAGGAGAAGGCGCGGCAGGCGGAGCTCTACCTGGTGGGCATGGTCTGTTACTACGGGAAACACTACTCCACCTTCTTCTTCCAGACTAAAATCAGACGCTGGATGTACTTCGATGATGCTCATGTAAAGGAGGTGAGATCCAGACCCCCCCGGTCTGTAGCAGGGCTCTGCAGCCAAACAGCCATTTAGCCCAGAGTCTGGCAAAGTTTTAAAGCAGCAGAATATGAGTAATAGGAAATATTTTGCATCTTAAGCAATCAAAAGTTTATCTGTATTTTAACTTCTGGCCCCAGAAACAGTTTAGTTTTTCTTATTTCATTCCGTTGCGGAAATGTGTTGTTATATTCTTTATTGTAATGCTACGTTCACCCTGGAGGCGCTTTGAGCATAAAAAAGCTTCTGCTGCTACAGGACCTTTTGGCTACGTTCACACTGCAGCCTGAAGTGACCAAAATCCGATTCTTTTGCCCAAATGCGACCTGGATCCGATTTTTTTCACGACAGTCTGAACGACACAGATCTGATTTTTTTCCAGTGCGACCCAGAACACTTAGCCCTTTGGTCCTGAATCCGAAACGAATTAGATTATTTTAAAATGCGACTTGTGTCTGAAAGAGTCGGATTCATCCGACCTGACTGACATTAATACCTAGAAGCTACGGAGAAGCGGCAAGAATAACAACAACCATTGCGGATGATGATGCGGGGATTTATATTTATGTTTCAACATGTTGAAAAGATTGAGTTATTTAAGGTTTGGAAAGATTGCTAGATGCGCTCCCACGCTACCGTCCATGTTTACTTCTGTAAACACAGAGCGCACTGGCCTGTGACATCATCGCGTCTTCTACTGCGCATGCAGGACACTTACGTCGTATAAATGCAGTTCACACAGGAGATCACATACAAGTGGGAAATATTTGGAAATGTGAACGATGCGAAACAATCGGATTTCACAAAAATATGGGAATTGAGCACCAAAGCCTGCAGCGGGAAACCAGCCTTTGATGCTTCTTGAAGCGCGTCAACCATAGACTTTAAATGTAAACCAGCTGCTTCTGCCGCTTGAAGCGCGTTAAGTGTGAACGTAGCATAATCATATCATTTAGCTCCTATTAAAAGCCAATGAGGGTCTGAAGAGCTGCAGGTTGCAGAGCGCGGGTCCATAGTTCGGTTATATTTAGATCAGTTTCAGTCACTTTAAACCTGGTTTGTAGAAACATTCTATCCTGAATGTCTCCTGATCCGGTTCTGTCAGTGGGCGACGTTCAGGATGCCTTCAGGGACCTTAGGCAGAGTTCTGACCTTTAGTTCTGGTTTCAGTTTGGGCTTCATGTGGGAACATCAGATCAAGCTTCAGAGCTGACAGGCGCCCCCTGCTGGTCATCATCAGCAGTAATGATGAAGGAGCTGCATGGATTTAATCTTCTTCATCCTCAGGTTAACTTCCTGTTGATCACAAGAATAAAAGCTGGTAGTTCCAGACTTTTCCGTTACTGTAGAGGAAATATCTGATGAGTTTCCACCCCCCCTCCCAACATGCGGTTCGATGTTGGGTTCTGTGAAACGAGGAAATCCCTCCATTGTTTGTCGGTGCAGCTGGACTGAAGGTGTGGTCAGAGGCTCCACGCTTTCTGCCCACACTGCAGACCTCCATCTCTTTCTCTGCTAAACAAACAGCCAGAAGCTTTGGTTTGGTTATTGTTGCGGCGGGACGGTCCGCTCCACGCCGGGACGTCCTGTCAGTTCCAATGGCAGCCGTGGAAAATGGAGGAAGGGTGGAAATGATACAGAGAAGCGTCTCCTTTCCACAGAAAAGATAAACGGAAGAGGAGGTTTGTTTTTCCATCAGGGTGAGGAAAGTTCTGATCTTTGATTTGGATTTAAACAATCCAGACGGATTCTGGAAATAATGGAAAATAACTTTAGTTAAACATCACTGACTAAATCTATTCTAACTTATTATTAAAATTATCATTATTATGAAGAGTTTAAACACAATAAAAACATAATAATGGAAAATGTACAGGTACGCTTCATAATGAAGATAAACTAAATGTAAAATTGTTTTCAAATCCAGTTCTTATTTTGCTGCTTGATAATGGTTTAACTGGTTTATGCTTTTATTGGTTTCTGTGGAAAAACTGATAAACATTTTGATCTTAGTTTAATATATTTATTCGTGCGTCCCAACGCTCTTATTTTGAAATTTAGCGGATCAGTTTTACTCTCTGTCAGTCAATGGAAATCTTTGCATCATTCAAATCAGCAAACATTACTTGGACTCTTTTTTTTCTTTTTTTTGAAGAAAATCTTATTTAATAAATATCTACCACAGGAAATTTGTTCTTTTTAATAACCTCAGACCTTAGGTTTAAATTAAAATTAAAATTAAAATATTAAAATGAAGGAATAAATAATATTTGCTTTGGGTCGCTGATATTTTTTTAAATAGATTTATTTTTAAACTAAATTTTTTCCCCCTTCAAAGATGATATAGATATAGAAAAAAAAAAAGGCTTCATTCCTGCTAATAAAATCCGCTTAGAGCCGCAAACGTCGCGTGTTTTTTTGCTGCTCAGTGGGTAACACTGCTGCCTTGCAGCAAGAAGGTCCCGGGTTCGATTCCTGGCCCAGGGTCTTTCTGAATGGAGCTTGTTGTTCTCCCTGAGCATGTGTAGGTTCTCTCCGGGTACTCCGGCTTCCTCCCACAGTCCAAAAACATGAATGTTAGGTTAATTGGCTTCTCTAAATCCTCCTTAGGTGTGATTGGTTGTTTGTCCTGTTTGTCTCTGTGTTGCCCTGGCAACCTGTCCAGGGTGGACCCCGCCTCTCACCTGCAGACAGCTGATGGACACCAGCACCCCTCACCACCCCAACTAGAATAAGCGTGATGGAAAATGGCTGGAAAGTAAAACTTTACAACAGGTTGCTAATATTTTGAGAAAGTAATGTTTAAAAATCCCTCTTAGAAAATATCAAAAAGTATATTTCTGCAAAGTCAGTTAGTGGAGAAAATGCTAAAGCTAGCAGCTAGTCCAGGAGTGAAAGGATCTGCAGGAAATGATGCCATAAACACGTGGAGTGAGTCTCTATAAACAGCAGAGAGTCTGAGGCTGATTCTAGCAGTGTTGGTCTCCATGGTAACCCTCGTCTCTGTAGAGCCGAGCGTTCGGATGGCGTCGGTAGATCAACCGGTCCAAACATCCCGCTGCGTGTTTCTGTTTCCTCCAGATCGGCCCCAAGTGGAAGGACGTGGTGTCGCGCTGCATCAAGGGCCACTACCAGCCGCTGCTGCTGCTGTACGCGGACCCCCGGGGGACGCCGGTGTCGGCGCCGGACCTGCCGCCGCGTCTGGACCTGCAGCACCTGAACAAGGCCAGTTACGACAGCGAGGACTCGGGTAAACAGACCGCCTGCACGGAAGCAGCCTGTTAGGAGCCGTGGGACCTCTCCCATAGTGATGACATCATCACTGCCCCCAACAGGCCGGGAGCCGCCCATCTCCAGCTTACACACAGAACCGACTCGCCCACAGAGAGCTACTGCGCCGCGGGCCCCCCCACTCCCACCATGAGGCCCAGGGAGTCCCTGCGTCTGCTCCGGAGCGTAACGGACCAAGGCCGCCTCGCTCTGCAGCTCTGGAGGCCATAGGTACCACCTCCCCCCCTTGAGACCCACCCACCCGCTGGTTCCTCCATCCTCACTCATTCACTGTGATGCATGAACTGTAATCCATCCCATAATGCATCTGTCATCAGGCCGCCTGGCGGACGGGGAGCAGCAGCAGGCTCTGAGGAAAGGAGGCGGGGCCTCGGACAGGAGGCGGAGCTCCGGGCGGTCTCGGCGAATTAAACACGAACCTTCATCAGCAGGTTACCATAGCGATGGTAGGCGGGGCTTAGACTTCATTCATATTTTCCTCTGTTCACATAGAAGCTTTGCTTTGGTTCCTCATGATTCATTCATTCACTCTAAGTTCTCCATCGCTGCTCTCCTCCTTCCTCCTCCATGTCTCCTCCTTCCTCCTCCATGTCTCCTCCTTCCTCCTCCATGTCTCCTCCATCCTCCTCGGTCTCCCACACTGTTTTCTTCTCCTCCATCTTCCAGGAGAAACCCTGAAGGAGCAGCAGGTTCCTCGCCACCTCCCCAAACCTTCCTCCTCCTCGTCTTCCACCAGTCGCCTCAGAGACTTTAAGGACACCATGACCAACATCATCCGCCCCCTCTCCTCCTCGTCTTCCTCCTCTCTGCCAGCCGCCGTCTTCTCCTCCCCCTCCTCCTCCCCCTTCATCCAGAACCTCCCAGGTCCAAATGCGGCTCCGGGTTCCTCTAAAGTCCAGGACTGGGAGGCTGACAGCACCAGCAGCGAGTCCAAGTCCAGCGCCTCAGGAGGAGCGGGGCGGTACCGACCCGCCTGGAAGCCGCGGAGGGAGACGCTGAACATTGACACCATCTTCACCCGAGAGAGGCGGAGGCAGGCGGGGTACAGCCCCCTGGGAGGACCCCCACCTGATGGAGGAGGAGCTAATGAGCTTGATGGAGGAGACACCTCCTTCTCAGCCCAGGAGGAGGCGTCCTCCGTCAGACCTGGATCCTCCAGGACGCTGCCCACCTCCTTCAGAGAGTCACGGCTCCCTCCTCCTCCTCCTCCTCCCAGGTTGATCCAGAGGATGGAGAGCGGCTATGAGAGCAGTGAGAGGAACAGCAGCAGCCCTGTGAGTCTGGAGCTCAACCTGGGAGACAGGTGAGGAACCGGGGAGGGGCCGAGGGGACGGGGGAGGGACTCCTAAACACTAACCCTCTATTAGCGCGTTCCTGTGGAGGGTCCATCACAGTCAGTGCTGTCCCAAACCATGTAGTGGGTAGGGCCCCCGTCCCCCAAATAGTGAGTCTACAACATCGCAGAATCGCTGGAGTTTAGAAACGGGTGTAACAGCGAAGTAGTGGAGGAGGAAACATGTTCCGCAGGTCCTAACCATGACAGAAAGAGTTAGTATTAGAAAAAAAGACGTAATTCATCCCTAAATGGAAGGTTCTCCTTTAAATAGTTTGATTTGACTGGATAGATTTATTGTTAAGAAAATGGCAAATGTTTGATGTGATGTCATCCTGCGTCACAGAGTTCCAGCCGTGAAAATTGAAGGTTGCCATAGTAACAAATGCTTCCCTTTTCTGTTGGATGGAAAAACCGGCACTTTCTCGTTAAGACCCCCCACCTTCAATCCAGGCGCCTTCCACAGCTGTGAAAGCGACTTTATTGGGAATGTTAAGGTTAGCGGTTAGCCGTTAGCCGGCGGTTTGGGATTCAGCCCGAGAGTCTCTTTCTGCTCTGATATGCTAACAGTGGTTTATGGTTTCTGGCACAACTGGATGAACTTCTTCGGTCTCCAGCAGAACATCGAGGTTCACTTTCTGACGGATTGTGTTAAAAATGCAGGTTGAACCAGTTTGAACATGAATTACTGACTGAAAAACCACATTTATTCCATAAGAAACATTTAAATCAGTGAGGTTTAGATTAGACAATCGCTGCTATAACCATCCATAGAACATATAGGAAACTCCTGTTATTAGACAACACTGACCCCCGCAGGTCCAACTGGAAATTACACTTCAAAAAACAATCACTGTTAAAAGACATTTTAAAGGTACAAAATACCAACAAGATAAATAAAGATAAAGCCAGTAGGGAACACTGATGATATATAAAACTATCTTCTTGTATATTTTTTTATCATTTTATTTTATCATCTATTTTGTATTAAATAGATGGAGGGCTGGTAGGAAAACAATGAAGATGATTTTGTTTCAGACTAACTGATCACTTTGGGGTCATTAAAACCTGTTAATATGATTAAACAATAAATACTTTAAAATCCCACCAACTGGGATCCCAAAGTCTGAAATGTTGGTATCTGTTTCTGTTAGAGGTTTAGAAATTAAATTACAGCACTGAGATGAAAGTTTAGCTCTTCTGTCTGAATGTTAAAGTCCTTCACTAAAATTTAAGACATGAATAAATCCATCTAGATGAACTGATGCTGTCTTTGTTCTGCAGGGACAGCGCTGTGAAGAAACCTTCCTCCTCCTCCTCCTCCTCCTCAGGACCATCATGGAGGAACATCAGGTCAAAGAGCAGCGGCTCCTTGCTGCAGGACATCGGCTCCACCAGCAGAGGGAGCCTCGGTACGGAGGATGAAGTTTAGAAGACATGACCCAGACCCGCCTGTTCTCTAAGCTGTGATGTTTGTGTTGCAGCGCCCCCTGCAGGCCGCAGCGAGCTGGACGAGCTGCAGGAGGAGGTGCTGAGGAGAGCAAAGGAGGAGGAGCAGCAGCGGCGGCAGGAAAAAGAGAGGGAGGCGGCTCTGGGCTTCAACCCGAGACCCAGCAAGTTTCTGGACCTGGACCAGCTGCAGGTCCAGGGTGAGTTCTGCAGCTCTGATGGTTCAGAGAGTCGGGCTGAAGCGCTGCAGACTGCGAGCTCAGCAGAAATGATGAACAGCAGGAATGTTCCTCTGACCTGCTGAGCGGCTCAAACCGAAACAAACGAAGCGATGAACCAGCAGCTTCTCCCATTGTTCTGACTCGGTTTGTCCTGCAGGTAAAGGCGACAGCTTTGACAGGTGTGTGATGGAGGCGGAGCTTCTGCTGGACCAATCGCTGCGTCTGGAGCAGGCAGGCGAAGTCACAGCGGCGCTGTCTGCGGTCAACGAAGCCGTCTGTAAGCCCCTCCCACTGCACTGACCGCGGCCCTATTTAGTTGCAAAACAGAAATGATCAATAAATAAGTTAAAATCTCTTAATTCAAGTGTATTTCCCCTTAATTTGAGCAGGTAAATATGATGATCTGCCAATGGAATGACTATAATAACTCTAAAAATAAGATAATTAGATAAAATGCACCTGAAATAAGACAATATAATTATTTTTGATGCCCAAATAGCTGCTCTGTACCAGTTAGAGGTTTTCCAGCCCAAACATCTGTTAAAAACGCCACAACCCGCCCACATATATCGATATATTTACTGTGTGAACATGAACACACTTCAGTACAACTTAATTCAACTCTACATGTCAAAATGCTTCAATCCAACCAGTTTTTCTCCATATTGATGCCTCCAGTAAAGCACATTCACATGAAAATTAATCTTAATTAAAAATTATTGAACGGGATGTAATAATTTCGTATTTAAAGTACTTTCAGAAGTTTGAATTCTGAATATGAACAGACTTTTTCTTTATAAAGTTAACTTCTAAACCGCCGATCTGACTCCCAAAGCTATTTTTAATCTCAAAATAAAAAATGAAAACCACCCAATAGGGCAGGTTACTGCCCAATCTGGCAACACTGTGAGACTCCTCTCCTTATTTATGGACCAAAGTAACATGATGCATAAGAAGAAGAGTCTGGATTGGATCGGTTTTCTGAGCCTTCAGGCTGGTTTCAGTGTTTTTCTGTTGATTTTACATAGTTTCTGTTTATTATTTCCTCATTTCTGACACACAGCAGGCCTCATGTCTCATAAACACTCTGATTTCATGTTTCCTTTACCGGTAAATGATTTTTACATGAAAACCATCATATGTTATTATTTTCTTTCTTTTCATTTCCCATTTATTCTTTCTTTTCTTTATTTTCTGTGTCCGTTGTTCTGTAACTCCCCCACACACGCGCTGCAGCCAAGCTGCGCTCGGTGGCGACTGAGGTTGGAGCTAGTAGCCACAGTCGGCTGCAGCGCTGCACCAGGAGAGCCCGCAGCCTGCAGCAGCGCATGCAGCTGCAACAGGAGGCGGTAAAACAGGAAGCTGTGCTGCAGGAGGAGCAGCAAAAGGAGGAGCCCAGGTACCACTTGCACTGAACGCAGCCAATCAGAGGTCAGGGAGGCTCAGGCTGTCGGGGGTCAACAAAACCAGCTAATTTAACTCTATTGTTTTCCTATTTCTATAGCTCCAATTCACATCATGTCATCTCTTTATAGATCCAGTTCACCAGATCACCACAGAGATCATCCAAGAAGTCAGATTTATTCAAAGTTTCTATCTAAGGAAAGTAAACCAGCTGATTGCATCACTCATTGACTCTTCAGCAATCCTCACTCTAAGCATGCTTGTAGCTTAATAGTGGAGAGGAAAAACCTTGAACAGGGAAGAAACCTCCAGCAGAACCATAGGCTCAGTGTGAGCGCCATTCGCTGAGAGGAAGACCACTGGGGTTC
>JAGKQL010000052.1:731851-794882 GCA_018398635.1 Cyprinodon brontotheroides
ATGAAGCAGAATGATGAAAAAGGTGTCCCTATGTCCTCCAGCAGTCTTAGCCTATAGCAGCAGAACTATAGAGATAGCTCAGGATAAAAAAAAAGAAAAGGAAAGTTTTAAGCCTAGCCTTAAAAAGTAGACAGGGTGTCTGCCTCACGGACTAAAACTGGTAGTTGTTCCACAGGAGAGGAGCCTGAGAACTAAAAATAAGATGTTTCTGTAGAGTTTTGGCAGCAAACATCTATATATTTTGTTTTTGGAACATTTAAGTCCCGCCCACTCACATGTTCATATAAAGTTATTATTTGAAGCTTCAAGCGTTTAATGTGGTTGTCTCTCTCTCTCTCTCTCTCTCTCTCTCTCTCCCCTGCAGTGAAAAGCCTCTCCCGCTCGCAGTTCTTCTGACAGACCAGCAGGGCAACCAGTCCGCTGCCCATCCACAGGACACTCACCTTTCCACTAGCTTTAAGCCCCTCCCATCTGCATCAGGTTTGCCCTCTGGCTCCGCCTCCAGCCCTTTGGCCCCTTCTCCAAGTAGGACCAGGAGCCCCCGCTCTTTCTTTGGGAAAACCCTCAGTAATGCCAGGTCCCTCCCTGCTCTCTCTGTGGATACCTGCCTGGAAGACTTGGCTCCTCCCCCTCCACCTGTAGAGGATTGGTCTGTCCCATTACAAGCCCCGCTCCCACCTAGAACGCCCTCACCTGCTGATCCCACCACTAGGTGTCCTGTGATAACACCAGACGGCGACTCATGTCAAACTCATAATAAACAGGCCACACCCGTCAATCATAGCCCAGCTTCAACTTTGGCTCCTCCCCCTTCCTCCAGCCCAACCAGGAAGTGGTCTTGTTTAAGTCTGGAGCAACCCGATGTGGTGGATTCTCCAAGCCGATCGATCAGCCCCCCCATTCAGCCCCCCCCAGACTCCGCCTCCAACCCCCCACCGCTTGGCCAGCCCGTCAGACCCGCCTCCAGTCCGGTTCACCGAGGCGCCCTGCCTGTAGAATGCTGGGCGGAGAACGTCAACCGGTACTACAACTCCCAGAATGCAGCGGGAGGTGGAGGAGTGGCGGCAGCGGAGGCTGGAGAGGAGATGTCTGAGCTGGAGACGCTGTACCAGGCCAGTCTGCAGGCTCCCAGCATGCACCGGGGCAGCCGGGGGGTCAGCCCACAAGCAGGGGGCAGCAGAGCAGGTAGAGAGAAGATAAACATCAGTCTGTGACAATTACAGAAGTAGAACCAATGAATAAATTCTGATGAACTGGTTTAAGATCCAGACTAATTCTGATGAACAGAATTTATCAGGATGATGAGATTCTGGATCCATCAATATAATTATCTTTCAGTTTCTTCAGGTTCTGGTTTACCAGGGGAGCCATGATGAATGAAAGAACAGTATCAGGTCATTGTCTGATAAACTGAGAGTCTAGAGCAGGGGTGGGAAATTCCTTGGTGCCGGTATCCTGCAGCTTTTACATCCATCTTTGGTCTAACACACCTGAATCAAATGGCTGAATTATCTCCTTAGTCTGCTGTCGGTTCCTCCAGAGTCATCTCAATCTTTGGATTCCTTAATCCAGGTGTGTTGAACCAGAGGCACATTTAAAAGTTGCAGGATACGGGCCGTCAGGAACTGGAATTTCCCACCTCTGGTCTAGAAACAGTCTAGTCTGTTGAGCAGCAGGCTGCAGACCTCTGATCCACTAGATTAGAACCTTGATTCTATCTGAGCGTGGAGCTAAACGTCCTAATCTTTAATATGCTGGTGAAGATTCTCAGTCATCCAGGTCAGTTATTCCAAGAAAGATAAACAACAATCCACTGGACTTTGTTTCCAAGTTTGAAGTTTCGCTTCCATCCAGGAAGCTGATTGGCCTTAATTCTAAAATGCCTCAGAACCCCATAGTGTCTTTTTAACAATCTGAATTCATAGACAGTGCATAGACAGGTATGGGGTATCTGCAGGCTAACAAAGAAGCCAAATCCCAGTTCCCCCAGTTCCAAAGGGGGGACCCGCTCATCCAGGAAGCTTTCTATTTGCATGTTTTCTAAACTAAAACCAGGCTTTGTTGGGCTGCTGGATAAAAACCTGGAACCTAAACGCTATTTCTGACATTTTGAATTGAAAAAATCTTCCTGGATGGAAGAGAAACGTCTTCAACTTGGAAACAAAAGTCCAGTGGATTGATTTTTAACATTTTTGTAACAAAACCTTAAAGGGGAACACGTTTTTTTTTTTTTTCCATTGTTCCCTTGATTTTCCGTTCTTCCATCATGTTCTACTCACCCATATGAGTTTAGTGTCATTTGAGCCGTTTGAAGATATTCCGTTAGGGTTATATCCAGTAACGCCTTCCTATGGGCAAACGACTTTGAAGGCACAAACCAAACTGTTCATCATTTATTCTTTATGGTACGCCAGCATTCGGAAACATGGAGGCCAATCACTGTCCTCCAGACATCCGCGATTTTTTTCGTGAGAGGCCATATATTTTTAAACCACGCAGTGTATATGACGCCAGCAGCTACACCAGCCTGCCATTCTTCCCAAGCCCTTCTGAACTGCTGCTAGTTTTTCCTCACATGCCTGAAGATGCCCAGTGCTGCTACTACAGATGATCTCGCTCTCCAGATGAACCATTCAGATTAGCTAGAATGAATAGAAGGGGTAGAGCTGCAGCCACCTGCTGTAATGTACATTGGTTAAATAAAGCAAAAAATAAACTCATACACGCCAGCTTTGTTTTATAGGAGTGGACCAAAAAGAAAGCCTGGTTTTTAGTTTAGAAAAACATGCAAATAGAAACAGACAAACGGATCCCCCCGTGGAATGGTGCTTCTTTGTTAGCCTGCAATGCCTACATATACCTGTTCTATGTCTCTAGTGCAAATTTAGAGGGAACATTGTTGGCCTGGCTGAATAGGCAAGGTCTTCTGTTCCTCCTTCATATTTTTCCTCGCTATATTTTTTTGCCTAAGCTAGCTTTACGTTAAACCCGTCTGCTCTCCTTAATGCGCCCTAACAGCATGTTTCCATGACAACTTCACGGAGCACTAGAGTTTAGTTTTTAAAAAAATCACAGCTTACCGTGGAGTAAACTGCTCACTTTGTCTCACTCCGTCCAACTCCATGCTGATGCTAGCATCGGCTGTTGAGCGTGTTCGTTTGCGGGGAGGGGCAGCGCTCCGCGCTCAGAACGGAATCGACGCCCGTCCAAGTTTCTTTCAGCTTTTTCGCAGCAGTAATTTAATTTTTTTTAATCAGCCACATTTTGGCCGATGTCAAATAATTAGCCGAACGCTAAGATCAGCCCTGCGATTTATCGGCACCGGGTTCTACGTAGAGCAGGCGTAGCTGCCTCTAGACCTGCCCAGGGTTTCACAGCTGGATAAATCTGTGGATCATGTGATGAACGTAAATATTTACATACTGAATAAAATATGGATGAATACAAGACCCTGTGGAACTCCAATTCATTCACACACATCAAATAAATTAGTGACAGGAAATATTTCTGGTCTCTGAAACAGAAATGAAAATATGGAATTCACTATAAATGATTTTTCTTTGTGTGTTTTAAGGTGTGAGGAGGATACCATCGGGATCTGGACGCTCCAAAACACCGACAGCTGAAATAGAGAGATATGCCTACAGAAGTCTGGTCTCACCTGTGCAAAAGGTATAAATGGACTGGAAGCTGCTGCTTCATCAGTAAAAAAGATAAATACTAAAGTTTTATTATAACTGATAACAAAATTAATGGAAAAGTGGAGTCAAAATCACTGATTAACCCTGAGCTGGACTGATATTACAGGATGCTGTGTTCATCTCAGGTTTAGTGGCTAATTTAACTGCTGTGGCAGAAAATTATGAAACATCTGGAACAACATAGCATGAGGCCTAATAATCAGATCAATCTGAGCTCTAGAATTAATTGAAATTTTAGTTTATTCATGAAATGGTTTAAAAGATATAAAAGCCAAAAAGTGTTTAATTATAAATGCACTTTAAAGTTTAAAATCTTAAAGTGCAATGCCCTTAAAGTGGTTGAGTCAGATGCTGCATTTGGTCTCAGTAAGAGGAAGAAATATCCTCTTCATCCTCACCATCAGTTCCTCGCCTGAGATTACTGGAAGTTTCTAAAGAAAGATTCTGTAGAAAGATTCTGATCTTATCTGTGTCGTCTGCAGCCCCCTGCAGGTGAAGACGAGAGCTACAGCGCAGAAAACCTGCGACGCCTCGCTCGAAGTCTGAGCAGAACCGTCATCGGGTCGAGACCGCAGACCCTCCCACAAAGATGTGTAAGTCAAACACAGGAGGATAATGCTGCCCCCTGGTGTTATCATGTCATCACTGCAGCTTATTTCCCTCCATGAATCAAACTGATGTGACTGATTGCAGCTAACTAATGAGATCAAACCAGGAAGTGAATTCAGTTCAGAGCCTCAAACTGAGATCAGTCTGAAAGGTTTCAGCAGCTGCTGATGTTCATCCATCCTGTATTCAGCCCTCAGGGGTCGCCTCAGGCTGCTGCTTAAATTATTTATGCCTCATTTAGTTCCTCTGGTAGCTTTACCCTGAGCGCTGTCTTCCAGGTGAAGCTGACTCATGTTAAACATCCAGTAGCCTGCAGACATCTTCTGATCAGATTTACTGAAACTACGGTGGCTCAAAGGGAAACTTTATCTGACAGTTTTATCTCATTTATGTTTTTATTTCACATACATCTTGTTAATTTACCTCCTCATTTTTTTTTACTCCTCCTTTGAATCCATCTTCATCCCACCTCCTCTTCCTCATCCTGTCTGAAGGACCCCAATGTCTCCAGGCCCCCCCTCAGACACTCAAACCTTCACAGCACCTCCTCCCTCCCACGCTGTCCCAGCACCTCCTCCTTGCACTCCACCTCCTTCCCAGCAGATCACGCCTCCTTCCATCAACCCCGACACCATGGACCCCCAGCTCCACAGCACCCCCACATGCAGGCATCACGGCCCCCCAGCTCGGGGCCCTCCTCCTGGGGACACTCAGGTAACCCACTGACCCCTCACCTTCTCACTGCTCCTCCATCACTCTCACATTTGTGTTGTGCAATTTTACCAGAAGATTATGAATTTATATAAAAATATAGATATGGAGAAGTTTAAATTGGAAACAAGGTCCAGTGGATTGTTTTTAATTTTTTTTTTTCGGAATGACTATGACCTGAACGACTGAGAATTTTCACCAGCGTATTCATAAGGGTGCTTATGATTCTATTGTTAATAGAATCTTATTTATAAAGGAATCCCATAAAAATCATTACTGCTAAGAGCAGGTGGAATTGACGGTTCAACAGAGCTATGGCTCTGGGTGAGAAATATGCTGCTCTTGCTTTTCAAACGGTCCTCTTATACAGCAGTAAACTATTTTTTCAGACTAGGTGGGATAAACCAGGGAGCCAGCTTTCTATTTTTAAAGTTTTTCTTTTTCAAGGCAGTTCACAAAGTACTAGTAACCCCATCAAAAAAATGATCAATTTGTTAACTCGGTTAAAGTAATCCTGAAGGTTATTAAAAATCGGTCAGAGAGGACAGGGTTGTGAGGAAATACTTTTATTTCTTCATATTCTATGCCGTATGTCAGGACAAGGTCCAAAGTATGAAGATGAGAACGTGTGGGACTATTCACATTTTTAACAAAGCCTGTCAAATGTAAGGTAGCATTAAACGCTAGATTTAAGCTATTACCTTGAATGTCAGCATGGATGTTAAAATCACTGATTATGATGACCCTGTCAGAGTGTAAGGACCTTGTGGACGATGGTGAGTTACAAAAAGAAAAGGTTTTGTTGCTTTAGAATTTGGATGAGGGAAACCTGGGGTTACATTTTCAAAATAATAAAAACTATTAATTGGCTTTGAGGTAATCAGTAAGTCAGACTAAAAGATTTTTGCTACTCCTCCCCCTTTGCACAGAATTTGTGCGCATATGAAATTGTAGTTGCCTCATTTATGCTCACATAATCCTCTTGCTGCAGCCATGTTTCTGTGAGGCAACATAAATCTATTTGATAATAATAGATCAAATTAACTAACTGACCTTTTTATTAGAAATACATTATGTTAACTAATAAAGTATCTAATGCTGACATATTCCTGTATTTGGAGAGAACTGATTGATTCTCATTGGTTTAAGTGCTTCAAGCTGACCATGGTAACTATGGCTACGTTCACACTGCAGGCCTTGATGCTCAATTCTGATTTTTCTTTTTGTGAAATCCGATTTTTTTGTGTTGCCGATCACATTTCCAAATATATGCGACTTCTTGTACAGGTGCTGGTCATGTAAATTAGAATATCAAGTGAAAAGTAGATTGATTCTCAGTAATCTCACATTTAAAAAGTGAAACTTGTATATTATATCTACATTACATACAAACTCATATATTTCAGATGTTTATTTTGTTTAATTTTCATGACTACAAACGACAACAAATGAAAATCTCCAAATTCATCATATCAGAAAATAGAATATTGTGAAAAAGGTTCAAAATTGATGTTCCCCGGTGCCACACTCTAATCAGCTAATTAACTCAAAACCACCTGCGAAAAGCCTTTAAAACGGCCTTCAGTCTAGCCCTAGGCTACACAATCATGGGGGAAGACTGGCTTGACTTGACAGTTGTCCAAAAAGACCTAACCACTCGACACCTTTGCACAAGGAGTGGGCAAGACACAAAAGGTCATCGCTAAAGAGGCTGGTTGTTCACAGAGCTCAGTGTCCAAGCACATTAATAGAGAGGCTAAGGGAAGGAAAAGATGTGGTCGAAAAAAAAGTGTACAAGCAAGAGAGATAACCGCACCCCCTGGAGAGGATTGTGAAACAAAACCCATTCAAAAAATGTGGGGAGATTCACAAAGAGTGGACTGCAGCTGGAGTGAGTGCTTCAAGAACCACCACACACAGACGTATGAAAGACATGGGTTTCTGCTGTCGCATTCCTTGTGTCAAGCCACTCTTGAACCACAGACAGCGCCAGAAGCGCCTTGCCTGGGCTAAAGAGAAACAGGACTGGACTGTTGGTGAGTGGTCCAAAGTCATGTTCTCTGATGAAAGTAAAAATTTTGCATTTCCCTTTGGAAATCAAGGTCCCGTGAGTCTGGAGGAAAAGAAGAGAGGCACTTCATCCACGCTGCTTGAAGTCCAGTGTGTGCGTTTCCACAGTCAGTGATGGTTTGGGGTGCCAAGTGTCATCTGCTGGTAAGTGGTCCATTGTGTTTTCTTGAGGTCCAGGGTCAACGCAGCCACATACCAGGAAGTTTTAGAGCACTTCATGCTTCCTGCAGCTGACCAACTTTTTGGAGATGCAGATTTCATTTTCCAACAGGACTTAAGTACCTGCACACAGTGCCAAAGCTACCAGTACCTGGCTGAAGGACCATGGTATCCCTGTTCTTAATTGGCCAGCAACCTTCCTGACCTTAACCCCATAGAAAATCTATGGGGTATTGTGAAGAAGAGAAGATGCAATACACCAGACCCCAACAATTCAGAAGAGCTAAAAGCCACTGTTTAGAGCAACCCTGGGCTATCATAACACCTGAGCAGTGCCACAGACCGATCGACTCCATGCCACGCCGCATTGCTGCAGTAATACAGGCCAAAGGAGGCCCAACTAAATACTGAGTGCTGTACATGCTCATACTTTTCATGTTCATACTTTTCAGTTGGCCAACATTTCTATAAATCCTTTGTTTTTATTGGTCTTCAGTAATATTCTAATTTTCTGATATGATGAATTTGAGATTTTCATTTGTTGTCATTTGTAATCATCAAAATTAAAACAAAAATAAACATCTGAAATAGTAATGAGTTTGTATGTAATGTATGAATATAATATACAAGTTTCACTTTTAAAATGGAATTACTGAAATCAATCTACCTTTTTCATGATATTCTAATTTATGACCAGCACCTGTATGTGATCCCCTGTGAACAGCATTCCGCTGCTGAAGCAAAAGTGTCCCGCGATGCGCTAGTAGAGGACGAATGATGTCACAGGCCAGCATGCTCTGCGTTTGCTGGAGCGCATCCAGCAATCTTTCCAAACCTTAAAACCTCAATCTTTTCGAGATGGTTAAAAAAATACTACTCTCCGCATCATTGTCCATTCAGGTCGGATGAATGCGACCTGGCCGTTCAGACACAGGCCGATTTGAAAAGATCGGATTCGTATCGGATTCAGGACCACAGAGCCAGTGGTCTGGGTCGCATTGGAAAAAAATCGGATCTGTGTTGTTCAGACGGCCATGTAAATCAGATCCAGGTCGCATATGGGCCAAAACATCAGATTTGGGTCGCTTCAGGCTGCGGTGTGAACGTAGCTATGACGACATAAACTAGTTTCCATGAGGTGAACTGTTACCTCTGGGCTCTGAATCTTGTCTCTCTTTGTTCCTCCTCTTCAGCTCCTTCACGCCTCCAGCACCAGTTTCTGGTTTTGCCTGATAGGATTCCGACTCCCTCAGGTCTCCACAGCAACACGATGAATTATGGCACTCTGCCTCGGCGTGCCCCACCTTCCTCCTCCTCCTCCCTGCCTAGGCCCAGAACCGGTCCTCCTGCTTCTTTGGGTCCACAGAGTCTCTACTCCACCCTGGTCCTCCCTCGGCGCCCCACTAACACCTCCAACAGCCACCAGGAGGCGTGTCTAACTGGGAGAGGAACCGGCTCTGCTCCACAGCGCCACCGTGAGTCAGGAGACGTCCCCACCCAGCCCCGCCGCATGGATGTCCCCCCTGAGACCGACTGGCGCCGGGATGTGGAGTACAGGAACAGTCGGCCCAGCTCCTCATGGGACCAGAGGTCCGTTAATCTCCAGCGGACAGACAGGGGCCCCAACAGGGGCCCTCGCCTCTGCTCCCTCTGCCAGCAGCTTCCTGCAGACCCGTCACGTCCTTACTGCCGGACCTGTGCAGCTTATGTGGCCCGATACGGTTCAGGCAGCAGACAGTGAGAGAGACACCAGCAGATCGATGCTGAGATGAAGGCGGTGGGTCCAAACCAGGAGCAGAACATCAGAGAAGGTTTAACCTGAACTGTGCTGCTGCAGACACAAGAATCTGAACAGAACCTTCAGGTTCAGAACCCAAACCCAGCTCTGCTGAAGCTCAGAACTCAGTCCAAAGTGGACCCTGGTATCAGCCTCCAGCAGAACCTCTGTTCTGCTCTGCAGAAGCTGTTTGGGCTTCAGTTCTGCATCGGATGAAGAACGGACTTCCTGTGTACGGTTCTAACAGAACCTTGTATATTTTTGTAGCCTGTTGCTCTGCTTGAGGAGATGATCTCCAAGATTCTGACCTGAATCTAGTCAATTGTTTAGCTCCTCAGATGTTCTCCTTCCAGTTAGATTAGCTGCAGCTCATGTTTAGTCTGACGGTTCTGATTTTAGCCTCAGTTTTCTCCATGTGAAGATCTTTGATCTGCTCCATCTGAAGTGTTGAAGGATCCTTTTGTCTTTGGTTTCAGCCCATTTTTTCCTCTTCAGATGAACTCCAAGTTAGAGATCATGTTTCAGATCTGAGATCAGAGAGTTCTGTTTTCATCATGTCCAAGTTTTTATTTCTGCTTATCAGATTTTATTTTGTAATATTTCTGCTTTTTGTTTTACTCCAGCAAACAGAGACAAAATGATTAAAATGTTTTCTGGAAACGTTTGAAGTCTCTTAGATCATAGTTGGACCTGATGTCTCTGGTTTTAGTCAGACCTTCAGATCATCCAGAGCAGAAGATCTGAGCAGGTTTCTGAACTCATCCATAGATCAGAACAACTAAACTCCAGTCATGGCCTAAACCCAAAGTTCTTCTCCTAAACTCAGACTGGAAAGTTTGGTAACCTTAGGAACAAACAGACAGAGAAACACTTCATTTGTTCTGGTTTGGATTTTTGTTTAAATCAATGTTTCAGGTCATCAAACCAGATTCAATATTGGATATAGATAATCTGTGTAAATAAAGCAGTTTTCAAATGAAGGTTATATTGGTTAAGAAAAGTTCCAAACCAAAATGAAACTGTAGCCCCATTTACTCTACCCCCTGAAACCGATCCGTGCCGAGTTCAGACCGGTTAACCGATCCAAGATCGGTTCCTTACGACCATTTCTACACCACGCTAGCCCGGTTCCTTCCTAGTGGCGATCTATGGTACTACTGCTCTCTAGTGGTAAAAAAGCAAAACAACATGGCAGCACCCGTAATATTCAGGAAGTTTGCGGAGAGACAGGGAAGAAGGAAGCCTTTGGTGAATTTACTTTCTTTTCTTTTGGGAAGGGGATACGACAAACGATAGTCTAATCAGGGCTTCCAGACGCAGGAAACAACAACAGACATTGAGGTTCATCACACTGCTGAGCAGAATCATCACTGGAAAACGTGCAGCGCTGTAGGGAAGCTAGGATTTTAATAAATGTCTGAAATCTCCTGATTACGGAGGCTGACTGTAAGGAGATGACGCAGTCTGCTTATGTTCTCCTTGTTATCAGAGAAGTGAGACAGAATTGAACCGCGCCGAGCCCTACTGATGAACTGATGAACTAGTACCATGTTAGTGCGGTACGGTTGTTTCTGGCACGGTCCAGTTCAGTTGTGCATAGCATTTACTTTCAACAGTTACCTCTGTTACCATGCTCGGACCGATCTCTGCAGGGTTTGGAAAAGGTAGCGTAAATCAGGGTTCTTAAAAAGTCTTAAAAGGCATTGGATTCTTTAAAATAAAACTAAGGCCTTAATTGGTATTTAAATGTCTTAAATCAGTCTTTCGTAGGTCTTAATTTTTAAAACTTCATAAATAGGATTATTTTTATCACGATTTATTTTTCATTTTTAGCTTTCTTTCTGTATGGGAAGCTTTTCAAAATGTGAAACATTAGTGCGATGTTTATGTTAAAAATAAACCTTTGGGTTTAGTTGTCGCAAGCAGGTTTTTCTTGTGAATTTGGTCTTTATTTTTTTTTTCCAGTTGGCATTAAAAAGTCTGGAATTTAACTTGCCTTATGCTGTAGGAACCCTGTAAATGGGGCTTATGTGAAGAAGTTATCAACCTCCTTGTTAAACCATGAATTATGATTAAACTAAACTACAGTTTACAGTTTTACAGATCCCAAAAGGAAACACATCAGCTAAAAACATTCAAAAATAATAGAAAAACTAATTGTCTGCTAACAGTTTCCATCAGTTCCATGCTTTGTGCTAAGCTAGGCTAACAGCTTCCTGGGGCTAAAAATGTGGGACTGTTCCTTTAAGCAGGGTAGCAGGGCGCGGCTCTGTGTGAACTGTTCACACCTTTCCTGTATCAAAATAAAAGGCCAGAAGAAGAAGCTCTGATGTGGAAACGTTCATGTTTTTCTGTTGTCGATGTTTCAATGTTTTTGGTTTGATGATGCAGGAGTTTAGAAAGAAAATAAAAACTGTCGTTCAGTCTGTTTAAGTTAGCAGCTTTGAAGTAAAGAAGCTTCTTTTAGTCCACAAACTGTCAGCGTCTGCTTTTCTTTGAAATGTTCGATCCCTGACTTGACTTTTCGCTGTAATTTATTTTACTAAAGAAAAAAAAACATTAATTCCAAAAATATCTCAAATAGAAGATGGAAATGTGTTACTGTATGATTTTTGACAGTCGATGTTATAGAAAACAAAAATGTTTCATTGAAAAAAATCCATATTAAAAGATTATTAACGCTGCTGGACTCCTCGCCACATGAGGCGCTATTTAGCTGGAGCAGGACTGCAAACAGGAGAAGGTTCGACCATGGAGTGCAGCGACTGAACAAAAGAAATAGGAATTATGTTGAAGAATCGTATATTATCATATTAAAAAGACTCATAGATCCTGCTGGGAGATTCATAATAATCAAAGCCTCAATAATGAACCAAATTTTAAATTAATTTAATCTTTATGGTCCTAATATAGATGACCCTGATTTCTACAATTATTAGTTTCTCTCTATTACAGCTTTCACAGTCATGTGATCTTTGGTTGAAACTTTACTCCTAATCTCGACCAATCATCAGGTTTAGATTTTTCCATCCTAACAATAGACGGTTTATACAACATTTGATGTCTGAACCAAACTTAAGAGATATATAGATGGTACAGAATCCAACAATGAAAGAATAATCTTGCCACTCAATGATCCATAATAGCTATAGATGCATAGATTATTTCCTAATTTCAAACTCTTTGGCTACCAGAATTAAGAGTTATGCCTATAAAAGCATACTGATCTCTGACCACTCCCTTTGCATGCTAACATTTTCACCATTAAGTGCATTTAGGCTTAATCCTATTTGGTGATTAAAACCCCACTGGTTGCAAATGCCCAACTTTCTGAAGTACATTGAGATAAATATTGATAACTTCAGCCTTAATCAATCTGAGACTAGCGCATCTATTAGATGGGAAACCTTTAAGGCTTTTATACGGGGTCAGATTATAAGCTACACAAAGAATAAAGCTAATAAAACTATTAAAGAGATGCTAAAACTGGAAGAACAAATAATGGAGACTGAGCTTGAGATAAATCTTAAGTGTTCTAAAAAAAAAAGCAACAAGAATTGTTAATACTGTGAGCAAAATATGACTAAATACTAACAAAACTTCATTAGAGACATTCAGATAGAAACATCCAGCTATGATCAGGGAGAGAGGACAGGGAAACTACAATAAATGAAATTACAACTGCAAATAAAAACACTACTCATCCTCAAAAAATGAATGGTCTCTTTAAAGATTATTACTCAAAATTGTATAAGTCTCAAGTGCGCCTTACCCCAAATATCGCTTGACTCCTTTCTTAATTCTATAAACAGCTCCACACTTGAGTGAAACAGCTAAATCAAGAAGTGGATATGCCATAAATTAAAATCAGGAAAATCAGATGGAGACTCCTTTGGTCTATAACAAATATTTAAAAATCAAGCTACTGCAGCCCCTTTATAATATTGGAAAATTATACCATTAAAGAATGACCATCTTTGCGAAATGAGATCATAACAGTCCTACCTAATCCTGGGAAATCTCCCACTAGATGCAAATCCCTCTCACCAATCTCACTTAGAAATTCAAATGCCAAAATAATGTCTAAAGTACTAGCAATTAGGCTAAACAAATGTTTAACATCCCTTTCTGTTCCTGATCTGAACGGATTTATAAATTTTAAAAATATTTTTAATAAACCCTCTGCCTCAGTTATAACTAATAACAGTGGCTGGCTAGCTCAAGTGGTAAGTGGTATGCCAACAGGAGGTGTGGGTTCGTTTCCCAGCTGGAGGGAGTGAGCTGCCAGTGTGGGTCCTTAGGCAAGACCCTTCATGCTAATGCCTGCTTTGCAGGAGTGGTGGCCCAGTGGTAAAGGAAGGTTCTGTGCTTGGAAAGGTCCTGAGTTCCAGCCCCATTCCCATGGACTGTCACTCTGGGTCGTTGCGCTGTACTTGTGAAAGTCATATTAAAAAAAATATGCTGTCAAAGCTGTCCCCTCTCAACCCTCTTCTTTGTTCTGGGAATTGAACCTTTGGCTATTGCCATAAGGAATAATCAAGACTACATGGTGTCAGAAAAAAAATATTGAATCTAAAATTGGAATGTTTGCCGATGATATTATTTTAATGTATTTTAAAATACATTAAATTATTACAATTATTTTAATTCTAAATTGGTCATTCCTCCAACTACTTGAAACTATACATGATTTTGTTTATATTTGTGGTTATTAACTTAAAGAATCTGGACTTAGACAGATTTATTTGTCCTTTTGTTTTACACAAGTGTTTTACACAAGTGTAAAACAAAAAGAAATTTCGTCTAGAACAGCTTTTTCTTCCTTGCATATCAACTCTCAGCGCTCATTTTGGGAAAACCAGGACACCTTGGGAGGGGGGTTTGACTGAAAGAACAAATGTCTCATCATCGGGATTAGCTCCGTGATCAAAAGAAATGTTACTTGGCGCAGAACAGTGGTGTAAAAATTGGAAGTTCAGTTTAAAATAATACAGCTCTGTGAATAGTTCCGTCTCAAATGAATGAAAATAGTTGTTTTAATGGTTATAGAGTCAGATATGTGGCGGTAATGTTGAGTTTGGCTGTAATTTAAGGACAGATTCTAATAGATCTGCAGAGTGAGAACTATAAATCTGATAGGAGTTTAATTTTTTTTATTGTTGTTTTTGCACAATATGCTTAACTAAGTATTTTTTTGTTGTTGAATATTAGAGATTTTGCAGATATTTTTTTATACATACATTGTTTAGATTTACTTATATATTTCTACCCCTTTAATAGAATAGAATAGAAAATCCCTTTATTGTCCCACAATGGGCAGATTTACAGCAGCAGAAAGATTATTGAAAATGGTCACACAAATGAGGACCTTAGAAAAATGTATAAGAATAACATAATAGGGAAGAGTTAAAATATAAAAAATAAAATTCTGTAAAGTGTTTTAATAATATAAAACTGGAGAATAAATAACCAATATGCAGCTATGGACATTTTTTACAATAATGGATATTTGAAAATAGCAGCAACATCAGAGATGTGCAGAATGACAGCAGCATGTTATTTAAATGACTAAAATTTTTCTATCATTACATTTGATTTTATTTGTTCCCTGCTCCCGGTGGTTGGAATCTTTATTCCATTTTGGATTCTTGTGAGTGTAGTCTTTGTTCACTTTAACTTTTAAAAATAAATAAATAAACAAACAGTTTTGAAAACTTCTGTATTCATTCTTTTCCTGCTTTGTGTGTCAACTTTCCCCGCGGTTGCTAAGAAAGCAACAAGAGCATACAGGCGGCTAAAACTACGCTCCGAAGGGTAGGCCTGTTGGTAATTCTGCAGCCAAAACTCTTCCGGCCTCCTTTTTCAAGGACTTCCAGAAGGATCCAGTCTAGGTAGACCGCTTCCTTGGAGGATGCAGCCCAGGATTTCGAACAGAGCCTCTGATTAAGAGCAGGGGCTGCCTGCACTGACGCTGCTCAGGGATTACGTCACACGGAGCAACGCGTCGCGCAGTGAAATCAGGACATTTCCTCACTTTCTAAAAAAAACCGGGACGCCTCGGGACAGGACGTGGAATACGGATATGTCCCGGGAAATACGGACGCGTTTGGTCACCCTACTGTATGGTGCTTCTGGAGAAGGTGGGGAGGGATGGGTTGGGGCAAGTGGGCTCTCCTCATCCCCTCCGCAGAAAGTCCAAGCTCTCTTCTGGACCCTTTGGACCAGTGAGGTGGTGTTTCCAGTCCAGGTGAGGGTGTCTGTGATGAATGTGGTGATGCTGACCACCTCTACAGCTGAGCTGTTGATGAGCAGTGGAGCGTGGTTAGGCCAGTTCTTCCTGAAGTCCACCATGATCTCCTTGGTCTTCTCCACCTTCAGGATCAGGCTGTTATCTCTGCTCCACCAGCAGCTCCACCTCCTCTCTGTAGTCCAGGTGGTTGTCGTCTCTGATGAGGTCCACCACCGTGGTGTCGTCTGCAAACTTCACCATGTGATGGGTGGTGAACCTGGGGGCGCAGTCGTGTGTCATCAGGGTGAACAGCAGCAGGGGGCTCAGGGCGCAGCCCTGAGGGGGAGGGGCTTAGACTGATGACATCAGAGGCGTTCTGTCTGACCCGGTCTGACTGAGGTCTGTTGGTGAGGAAGTCTAGCAGCCAATAGCAGAGGGGTGTATTGAAGCCCAGCTGTTCCTGTTTGCCCATCAGATGCTGTGGGATGATGGCGCTGAAAGCTGAACTGAAGTCCAGGAACAGCATCCATCGTGGGTGTTCTTCTCCTCCAGGTGTGCCAGGCTCAGGTGGAGAGCAGCAGAGATGGTGTTCTCAGTGGAGTGGTTCAGTCGGTAGGCCGAACTGGAATGGGTGGAATGTTGGCGGCAGACTGGAGACGATGTGTTCTTTAACCAGCCTTTGGAAGCCCTTCATCATGATGGGAGTCAGAGCGACAGGCCGCTAATCATTGAGGGAGGCGACCTGAGGCTTCTTTGGGACTGGAATAATGGAGGCAGACTGGAAGCATGATGGCACTATGGATTGGTCCAGCCAGGTGTTAAAGATGTATGTTATCAGGCCCTGGGGCCTTCCTTGGGTTGACTCTCCTCAGAGTTTTCCTCACTTCAGCTACGTCCAGGTTTAGTGCATCCTCCTCATGGTTTGGAACAGCTTTTACTGCTGGAGGCTGTTTAGTGGCTCAAACCTTCCAAAGAAGTTGCATCTACTGGGGTGGGGGGTGGGGGGGTGTTTTTGTAGTCTGTGATAATCGAATGCCTTTCCACATCCTCCTGGTGTTGCTGTCGGCGTGGAAAGATCCTGGATCCTCTGGCTGTGGTTCTGCTTCGCTGATGTGATGGCACGGTTTAAGTTGCCTCCTCGCTGTTCTCAGAGCCTCTTTATCACCAGACTTGAAAGCTGAGTTGGTGCTTCTAGCCATTTCAGAACCTCTCCATTTATCCAGGGTGGTTGGTTGTCCGGCTGGTGATGTTCTTTTTGATGCTGGCGTCCTCAATGCATTTGTTAATGTAGGCTGACACAGTCATGGCATACTGTTAGAGTTACAATTATAAAATTAATGTGTGTGCATATGAAACATTGAAGAAATAAGATGCTACATTTCTGTCCTGTGATTCAATCAGGAGGCTCATAAACTCTTTTATGACCTCCATCCAGTAGGTCATAAGGATAAGGCAGAGTCACACTGTCTTATGACCTGCATCCTGCCAGGAATAATCATTACAGGGTCTTCTGTTTAAGACCCTATTATGCTGTTGTAAACTGTTAATAAATGGCTCTGCTGTGAAGGGAACTGGGAGAAAAGGTGCTGGTTGTGAGCCAGCAATTGTTCTCCCCTGTGCAGAGGCTGACGTTGCAAATCCCTTTCTGTGTTTGACCATTTCGTCCTCTTAAACTCACATTTCTCTGGATTTAAACCCAACATTTTTGGTGCCGAAAGCCGGGAGTCAAGATCCAATAGTCCAGGACCGTGTGGGACCAAGGCCAAGAAACTGTCGACAGCCGTCCGCCCTTCGCCGGACGGTGAAGTGTGTTTGGAAAACAATCGAACCTTTCAGGTTCAGTTGTTTCATACTAAAACAGCAGGAATTAATACAGTATAACTCTTGTGGATGCAGAGGCAAGGATTTCTCACCTGAAAAGGTAGAAGCAGAAATTACCACAACAGTGTTTGGGTGCTGTCCTGCTGAATAAACATCCAGTGCGTAGAATACCCCAGGTGTTTGTACTGGACTAAATTCTTTAAAATGGGAAAAGGTCAAAATAAAATTAGAGATAATTTAGAATCTACAGATTAGAAGTTTTTGTAGAAGTGCAGGGTTTCAACAAAAAATCACTTGAATATATAGTTTGGAAAAATATATGGGTTTGAGGGACACCTCTATTCCAAGATAAAATAATAGAACTAAATGATAAAATAATAGAACTAAAGTGAGTCAGGGGGGCAAAAGAATTAAAAAGGATGGGTTCAGGGAAGAGTATAGAGAAGATCATAAAGGGATGTAAAGTTTGTGTCAGATTGATCCAAGTAATTTAAAATACTTGTAGAAGTGGAAGTAAAAGTATGAAATAGATGGTGTGTGGAAGTAGATCAATGGAGAAATGTTATGTGCCGGCTAAAAACAAGCACTAGTGAAAAAATAAATAATGTGTAATGTGGATGTGTCAGTTTCCAGAAAGAAATTAGTTGTTTTTACAATTGTAGATGAGTTTAAAAAAAGAAAAAAAAAACACCTTTACAGTGCTGCCTTAAAATCATCATATTCTGTGTAAACTGCAGAGAAAGTTGCACTAACAAAAACATGTGAAATTTCAAAAGGCATCAAGGATGCGGTTTGGTTTTAGAACTTGAAAGCGGGCTTTCAGCCCAGACCAGTAAAAGCAGAGGCCGGAAGAAAGAGTCCACAGGGGAAGTTCTTCATCTGAGTGTGAATAGGTGTTTGAGCAAATGGGGAAGCCATTAAAATAGTCTATGTGTATGAAGCATGGGGGATATTAAATGCATTAAAGGAAAAAACATGAATAGTTCTAACAATTATTAGACAAGCAGTTAGACTTATATGCAATTCAGGAGCCTGTAAAATTTGCATTAAAGATAATGTAGGGACTTAAAACCATCTAAAATGCAAGAAATTTTATAAAAATTTCAGAAAATGGTCAAACATCCTAGGAGTGGATGTCAAAGGATTAGGAAAAAGATTGCAAGGTTGCATGTTTTTGTAGTAATATCACCAACTCACCACATTAATTTGTTAGGATGGGAATTAATGGGAAAATTAAGCAATTTCTCCCAAACAGGGTGGCATGAAGCCTGAATGTAGAGAACATATGAATAGCGTTTCAACAACATCTACTTGTGTTTATATGCACTATGCTAGAAGCACATTGTCAGATCCACAGGATGAAACTCTGTTAGTTGAACAGTAGAACACTTTTGAATTTGTGCTTAACCCCAGATGAAAAGTTTGCAAAACAGTTTCTGAAAAAACAACACTATACTATACTATACTATACTATACTATTACTATAATGGCTACACAAATTATGTACACAGATGGGGGTTCTTAGCAGCAGTTACTGTTATGCTTTCTACACAGATGTAAGGAATGTACCGCTTATCATGGGTAAATCATTTGTCATTGGTTAAGACCAGTGAAGCACAGTGGAGAGACACAGGTCTGCGTTTAGAAGCTGCAGAAGGCGCATCTGATTTCTATCTATGTCCGCACCACACAAACCAGCCCTAACACAGAACTATGGAAACAGCCTTATAAAATTCTGTTCAATGTAAAACCCCAGGTTCAAGATTTAGCATGTGTTAAAATAACTCAGCATTCTTTGCTATCACAATTTGATGAAAATGATTTCAAAGATATTCCAAATGCTTTGTGATCTACAAGAAGAATTGATGTAAGACTGTTGACAACTATAGATTTTGTTGAAATAGATCCTAATACAGGCCAAGGATAGAACAATATCTGCTAAAATGTGAAGCAAAGGAAAGTATAAACTAGTTATACATTTTTAGCGGGTGCAGAAATAAGTTTGTTGTTTGGACCATGTTATTTCAGAAGAAGGTAAAAAGCTACAAGAATGTCTTTTTAAAATTGTACAATTACTGCAGGGCTTAGATTCCACATTATGAAAAAAAACTCAGCTTTTCTTAAGTTTTTTTGTTATGACACACTGATAGCTATGACAGAAAAGCAGACAGCAATTCACAAAGCTGAATGTAGAACTTTTCTCAGCAACTGTCTTTACAGCTTTGTAAACTTATCAAAAACCGTGCATCCAAACAGTTGGCGATTTAAAGCTGGGGTTGCCATGACTTGCTTTGTGTTGTTACATTCTAAGCATGGTGATACGCTCATACCTGTAGTGTCCTACTTTGCTAGGGGTATAAGGGAGCCGATGTAAACAACAGTTCCCCATATATTCTATATTCTTTGTCTCTTATTATATTGTGTAGTTGGATGTGTGTATATAAAGGGAAAACTATAACTTGAGTGTGTAACAAAATTAATTTCCCTCTGGGATTATTAAAGTATTTCTGATTCTGATTCCCTGATTAAAACCAGCAGCTATTTTGATACATAAAATTATCATGCCTGAAACGGGGGAGTTATGATGAATATAGTATAGTAACACACACACACACACAGCTGTGTAACTACTACTGCTTTTGACATTTTTGCATGTCTCACATGTTGTAAATACAATTCACAAGGAAATCAGATAACTAAGTGAGGACAGGCACCAAGAGGTACAGCTCCAGTTGTAGTAATTAGCATGGACTACATTGAGCTGATCCCAAGTGGACAGTACAAGTACTGCCTAGTCCTAGTGAACAATTTTTCTAAATAGGTAGAAATTGTTTCCACAAAACATGCCAATGCACTGACAGTAGCAAAAGCTTTGTGTAAACATATCATACCTGAGCATGGTATCCAAAAAATCTTACAAAGTGATAATGGAACACATTTTGTGAATGAAGTGGTATCACTGATGTCCAAACATTTCATAACCTTAAAACATCACTGTTCCTACCATCCACAGAGTGTAGGATTGGTGGACCGAGCTAATGGAGAGGTTAAGAACAGATTGAGAAAATTCATGGCAGAAACAGGAAAGCCATGGCCAGAGTGTTTGCATTTAGTAAAATTACTAATGAGGATTACTCCCATATCTGATGGTTTGACCCCTTTTGAAATAGTGAATGGGAGACCTTTTGTTCTACCTTTATGGGAAGGACAGCCATGGGCAGAAAAAGAAAAAGAACATTGACCCATTAACTAAGTGAATTCTGAAACTTTTTCCCCACAGGAAGGCCTGAAGCCTGGAGACCGAGTGCTAATTAAAATCATCAAAAGGAAGAATTTGAAAGCTCCAAAGTGTGAAGAACCTACATTGTGCAATTAGCAACTCCAACCGCTGTGAAGATCCAAGAGAGAAACACTTGGATCCACCAGAGTCATTGTAAGCTGATTAAAGATTTTCCTCAGCAACAAGCCCAGTTACCTTCTCACAGGGACCCCACGACTCAAGGTAGGGATCTGTGGTGAAGTCCAGCTTCAAGAGGGGTTTGGTTTTTTAGACCACTAGGTCTCAACGCTGGTGAAGAAACCAACCTAACCCAGTCTTTTAGAGTCCGGTTAGTGGGTGTTTCCTTGGAGGGACTGGTGAAGATAGGAAAAACCAAAGTGGTTTTGCTGCCTGGTGATGACCGTTGGACTGGTGGTCCTAGGGACTCAAACTGACTGCCAGAAACAAAGGAAAAACCAGAATGGCTTTTGATGGATCCACAAGAAGTCATTCCTGTGGTGCCAATATGAGGTGGCAACATTCCAAGCACGTTGCTGAAGGTTTGAATAAAACGGACTGCTATGTTTGTACTCATACAGACCGCTCTGGATGAGTTGAAGATTTAAAGAGGTATGTTGACCATCACACCTCCGGTGCGAGGAGTCCAGCACCATGGACAAGTTGGTTCACCATGGGATCATTGTGGCAGGTGCTGATGAAGATAGCTTTACTATTTGTAGGATTGTTTTTCATATTTTTCCTTTTTATTTGTTGCTTAATACCATGTCTCCAGTCAATGATTCAGAGAATTGATAGGATCCACTCTAATCCAGTATTCAGCTGTAACTTATGTTCAACTCCGCCAAGATGCTGATGAAGATAATGATGAAGCTGTGTAATCTTTTACAGGGATAATGATCACCTCCTAGGGAGGGGTCGAGTAGGAATTTTTCTCTATTAGAGAGTTTTTGCCTACTCAAGGGACAGATTTTTTAAACTTTTTACATACTTAATAAATTTTACCTTTTTGCTTGAATTTTCCTTTTAATATTGTTGTTTTTGCATATTAAACTTTGAATACTGAATTCCCTATCTGCAATGGCATTCGCATGATGTATGTAGTGAAAATATTTTTAGAAGTGCTATATGCTGATGTTTTACAGTATGTATGTATAACAGGGAAAATGTTAGAGTTACAATTATAAAATAATGTGTGTGCATAAGAAACATTGAAGAAATAAGATGCTACATTTCTGTCCCAGGATTCAATCAGAGGCTCATAAACTTTTATGACCTGCATCCAGTAGATCATAAGGCAGAGTCACACTGTCTTATGACCTGCATCCTGCCAGATAATCATTACAGGGTCTCTGTTTAAGACCCACCCTATTATGTTGTAAACTGTTGGCAAAAGGCTCTGCCGGTGAAGGAATCAGCTAAAAAGTGTGCTGGTTTGTGAGCCAGTAGTTCTTCTCCCCTGTGCAGAGGCTGACGCTGTAAATCCCTCTGTCTGTGTTTGACTACCGTCCTCTTAAACTCTAAACCCTCATTTCTCTGATTTAAACCCAACACATACTCATCAATATTTAATAAGTTATCATATGTTGCTGCAGCCTTGAAGATGTTCCAGTCAGAGCATTCAAAACAGTCTTGGAGTGTCTCCATGGCGCCCTCAGACCACACTCTGACCTCTTTAACTGTCGGTTTAGCCCTGATCAGCTGGGGCTTATATGCAGGGATAAGCATGACCGAGAGATGATCTGATGACCCGAGGTGGGGGCGTGGGGCTGCTCTGAATGCATCTTTGATGTCAGAGTAAACCAGGTCTAATGTGTTTTCACCCCGAGTTGCAAAGTCCACATGTTGGTAGGAAATGATGGAGGTTTCAGTCTTCATGACCGGCCTAGGTTAAAATCCCCAGCAATCTGTGTGCTGGATTGGAGCTCAGAGATAGCCTAATAGAGTCTTCATGGCCTCTTTTAGTGTTAGCGCTGGGGGGCACATAAACAGCAGTGATGCTAACCACACTGAACTCTGGGCAGATAGAACGGCCTGCAGTTAACAGTCAGAAACTTGATGTCTGGAGAGCAGAAGCTGGAGACTGGTCTAGCATTTTTATACCAGCGTTGTTGATGTAAACACAGAGCCCACTACCCCGAGTCTGACCGCGCAGAGCTCTTTGTTTCTATCGGAGTGGTATAGTGTTAGCCCCTCCAGGCTAATAGCATTGTCTGGTATTGTTGGATGCAGCCATGACACAGTCAAAATGATGGTGCAGTAGTTACGTATCCTCTTTTCTGAAGAGAGTTTGAATCAGAGATTATCCAATTTGTTTGGCCCCTCCTTGGCGCCTTCGCTCTTGGGGTCCCTTTGGGTCTCTAGGGCTTTGGGTCTCCCGGTGCTGGACTCTACATGCTTTACATGCACAAGTGAACTCTCACAAACAACTACAGGTGCTTGGTTCCAGGTACTCAAAGATTCACTTTGTGGAATGGTATTTTTGTTTGGCCTGTTTGTAAGTGGAAGGAGGTTTGAAAGGAAGTCAGGATTCTCACGTCCTGGTGTGAACGGGAAACAATTGTTATCTCTGTCCTTTGAAGAGCTAAATGTGTGTGTGTAGTCCCCTTTTTATGTAGGGGCGAGAATGTTGCAGCCTCAGAACATCACTGAACTGCATTTAGGCTGGTTGTGTGTTCTCCTCTGCAGAGTAAAATAAAACCTTTCTTCCTATAATATCAACTCTCAGCGCTCGTATTTTTTTAACTCGACAACTTCCATACAGAAAGCCCACACTCTTATCTTCAGGTAACACAGGGTACATGTCAGATTAAATAATACTACTAATACAATAGTATCTAGGTGTTACGTTATTGTATATCTCGTACCAGGTCTGTTTGTTCTGCTGTTCTTTTTCCATCTCTTTGCAGGTGATGAAGCAGACTGAAAAATGTTTTATCATTATCTCCCCTTTTATCTCCTCTTTCTTTCATCTTTTCTCCTTTTTTCTGTTTTTCCTTTCCTGTTCTACTTAACATTGCAGTGTCCATATAATCTGTAAAACTCCCTGCATGAATTATTATAAAGCAATTTATATGCATAAATCAACACTCTGGTGATAGCCATACTGCTCCCCTTGTAAAAGTAAAATCAGTTGGGCTCTTTTTGGCATCAAGACAATTATTCTTATTGCCACATCGCCAGACAGAACACTGTTTGAAAAAATAAATACTAATAATAATAATCTGATGCCTCTGATTCTTATCTTGGTGATTCAAATGTTTTGGATAAATAAAACGGTTTTACTATTGGATTAAAAAGAACCTAAATAAACACAAAATGCAGTTCTCAAAGGAAAAAACTTTAACTCATTAATGCAGAAAATTTGCCAACCAACCTAACCCTGTGATATAGTAATCAACCCCCTTGTTAACTCACCAACTACATTTGTTTAGAAAGCTGTGCTCAGTTTCTCAGCCAAACTCAGACCTGATCATTTTAGGCCCGCAGATATGATTATTCAAACAGAACCTCTCTGTTTGAAAAAAAAAAGTTTTATTGAAACAAGCCAGTTTTATTAAAACATTAAAAATTAAATTAAGGAACAGATCCCAAATAATCAACTCCAAAAGAAGAAAAATCTGTTTATTACACACTGATACATATGAGGTAAAACTGCTGCAAATATACAGAAGGAAGATTAAACATTTCAATCTTTTGTTTAAAGAAACAGAAACACAGATTATTTCCAGTATTCCGTAAAAATTCAAAAATATCCACTGGACTTGGTTTTCAAGATTTGAAGACGCGTTTCGCCACCTCTCCAGGAAGATTTCTCAATTCAAATGTCTGATCCGCAGTGAGTTTGAGTCTTATATAGACAACGCCTTGTATCGCTTGGAAACATGCAATGGTAACCGATGAATGGGTCGTTAGTTCCATCGTTAGCCTGTAATATCTGAACCTGTCTATGATTCTAGGGGTCGGTCGTTAAAGGGGGATTGCCATTAAGGGGGGATTGTCTCCTGTAATACCTGAAACCTGTCTATGATTGTTAAGGGTTGGTCGTTAAGGAGGTATTGTTCACCGGGTGGGGCGGGTGGGTCCCTCGTTCCTCTGTGATGGGGTGGGGGTTTGGTGATATTTGGAAGGATCATGTCTATGATTGAATTGTATGTTTTGGAAGCTGGAATCTGAGTCCACCACCTCTGTTTAAAGTTGGTTTTTTCTCTTAACATAGATGGCTTCCTTCACTTCTCTCCCTTTAACGATCCTCCAACTCCCTAGAATCCTCATAGACAGGTTCAGATATTACAGGCTAACGATGGAACTAACGCACCCATTCATCGGGTTACCATTGCATGTTTCCAAACGCATACAAGGCGCTGTCTATATAAGACTCAAACTCACTGGCGGATCCAGACATTTGAATTGAGAAAGCTTCCTGGAGAGGTGGCTTAAACGTCTTCAAATCTTGAAAACCAAGTCCAGTGGATATTTTTGAATTTTACGGAATGACTATGACCTGGATGCTGAGAACCTTCATCAGCATTATTTCCAGTAATTTTGGAAAACTGCTCAACATTTTAATTAAAGCTGATTCAGGAATGAAAGAAAAAACAACAACATAGAAACAAAATAATTAGATATTCAGAATAATGGTTTGAATGGAAAGAGGCTGAAAAACAACATTTGGATTCTTGAATAATCTCAGATTCTATCTTTATAGGACTGGAAAAGTAATAAGTTTCCAATTAAACATTTAGGAGAGTTTCAGTGAGAAAGATTGAATACATTAATCTGAAAATGTGAGGGATTGCTGAAGAGTCATCGAGTCGATGCAATCAGCTGGTTTTCCTTAGATAGAAAACTTTGAATCAATCTGACTGGATGATCTGGTGAACTGGAAAGTGACCTGAGATGACATGATGTGAATTGAGCTATAGAAATACACTGAATAGAAAATATGATTCTGAGGTAAACAGGCAGAGATAGAAAAACAGAACTATCTGTTCAACAGGGAGAGATTTTCTTTGAAAGCAGGAGACTCTTTAGATTAAACTCAGCACAAAGTAACTGAGGAACCAGAGTCGGACCACCAGAACCCAAACCCAGGATATAGAGGTTCAGTGAATTTGGTGTTGAAGGTGTGGAGGTGGATTAGTGAGTTTACGGAGACTCTGTAGAAGGACAGAATGCCAGCACTATAGTCCAAATAGACTCCTACTCTGTTAGAGACAGAGGAGGAAGTGGAGGAGGAAGAAATAGATGTTTCTATGTTATTGTGCCAGACAGAATAACCACCTCCATCATCATCATCAGAGCATCTCAGACTCCAGGACTGATCATTACATCCAAACCTACAGTCATCACTTTCTGCTCTCCTTCTGATTTTTCTGTAACTCACTGATATCTCAATATCTCCTTTCCACTCTAGCTCCCAGTAACAGCGACCAGTCAGACCATCCTTACACAGCAGCTTAGGTTTATCAAATCTGTCTGAATGATCATGATCGGACTCATCCTCGTCCTCAACGAGTTCCACCTTCCTGTTGTCTTCAGACAGTTTCAGGTTTCTGTTCACTGTCTTTGTGTCGATGGTGAGCTGACGGGAATCTGAAGGAGAGACAAACATAATCCAGCTGCAGTTATTGATCATTTATTGAATCTTTGATGAAGAATCCTGAATGATTGATGGACAGTCTGAAGATGGTTGAATTTCAGCTGCTTTATCTTCATGAATCCAATGAAAAACACACTTACACTTCCTCAGACCTGGTTTTAACCATCGTTCTCCAGCAGGCTCCACCCTGAAAGGAGGAAGGAGGTCAGATCATCAGTATCTGTCAACTTGCAGATATGGACATACGTCTCTGAGACCCACACTGAGAAAGGAACAGTCCAATATTTGGACATGTCCACTTGTTGGAAACATCCACAAATTTCCAATTATTTTCCTTTGAGCCGCTCTTGGTGAGAATAATCTTCTAAAAAACCTGGTCATGATCTCTGCCTACTGTCATCTGACCTGGTTATAGAATTCACACTATTATTATCCTTGATCTGATTAAAACAATAAAAGACATTTTTCTGAGTATTAAACCTGCAGTTCAGTGGGTGGAATCAAGGCAGAAAGAGTACATGGGGGAGACTTCTTCCAGAACTTGAGTAAATGTTAAATAATTTTATTTTGAAATTCATCTTTGGTTTATGTTAAGGCTGATTAGACATCAGATATCAAAAGAGCACTAGAAAAAGCAGTTTTGGAGAAACAGCAAAATGGGAATGCTTTTTTATGCTGAATGAAAAAAGAAAAAATAGCTAAAGAAACTGCCTAAAGGAAAAGAAGCAGAAATTAGCAGAAGAACATATGAAAATGTGATAGGAAGTAATCAGAAACTTCAAACAACAGAAAACAGTAGAATCATCTCAAGATTTTTTTAGGGTAGAATCATTTGGCAAAATAATGGCAGAAACACACTTATTTTAAAAGCAAAACATTTATAGTTAAAGTTGATTAACCAGAAGAATAAGTCCAAAAGGTATCTGTTTACCTGGAAGTTGACAGAAGTAAAGCATCTGCTTACGAGGTTAGGTTATTACAGTGAACATTTTAGAGCCTTATTTAGAAATGTGCACTAAGGTGTGTATTCAACAGGCCTTGGTAGTGTAATTTGAAGAAATTGGTTGAGTTTTGGGTCATAGTTACGCAGCCATACAGCACACAATGAATGAGTGTGCGTATGGAAGATGCTTTTATTTTGAAGAGTCCCTTTAGTCTTATTTCGAAAGTCTATCATGGATGTGTGTCAAGGGAAGGGTCATGCCCAGCAGTGATATAGAATCCATTTCTAAATGTGAAATCACTGGTTTTCCATGTTATTGGGTGAATAGATGCTGTATTAGAGCTGAAATGGGAGACTTTTATTGTGAAATTCGCCTTGGGGTATGTTTTGAAAAGGTCCCTAGAGTCTAATAGATGGCAAGTTGGTAGGGAGTTTGGGTCATAATGTTGATCCATTTGCATCACTAATACACAATATAATATAGAGGCTTTATTTTGTAGGGTCACTGGAGTCTTATTTTGAAAGTCTAGCAGGGTTGTGTGTTGAGTAAAGGGTCAGACCCAGCAGTGATACTTGATGACTTTCCCCCAATCGCTAAATCACTCTTTTCCCCTGTTATTAGAGCAGTAGCTGAAGTGGCAATGGAGGCTTTTATTCTTGGAAATTTGCCCTTGGGTGCGTTTTGAAAAGCCCCTGACCCCTCTAATTTCTAAAAAGTGGTTGAGTTTGGGTCATAATGTTGGAGCCATATGCTGAAAAAAAATGAGTTTAATGCAGGTGCTTTTATTTTGTAGGGTCCCTCGGAGTCTTATTTTGAAAGTCTATCAGGGTTGCGTGTGTGAGGGGAAGGGTCATGGCCACTGATTTTTGGAAAGTCTCTCATTGGATTTCTATTGGGGAAGTGTGGACTTCTTAGCGGTCTGGGCCAAACTGCAGGAAAACTGTAAATCCCACACAAATGAGGGTTACATTTCCTGAATCCTGACAAAACTATATACGTTCTGATGTAAAATAGATTTCATTTGAGTGAGAAGAATTTGTTCAGAAAAACCAGAACAGCTCAAAAGCTAGAGCACGCACTCTAGCAGTTGAAGAATTCCGTCCATAGACTTCCATTATAAATCAGATAATCTGTAAAAGTACTTTCAAAGTTTGAGGCTTCACTGAAGCAAAGCTGTAAAAGTTAGCAAAAAGCTGAGTTAAACAGTAATAGCAAAAAAGATACGGAAACATTTTAAAATTTGAATGGTGTTTCTAGCTGAAAGTATGCTGAAGTAGGTAAAGGTCAAAGATGAAGAAGTTTTAGCTGAATTTTGCTGAAATCTGGGAATTCTACATGCATTTCAATGTGACTAAAAAATCGCAGAAAAAGCTGAATATCGCAAAAACTACAAAAAATATCTTTACCAAAAGATATAGCATAATTCTCCTGAACAAGCTGAACATTTTTATACCAAATTTGTTTAAATCAGTTGAAACTGCAGGACTAGTTAAAGTCCAAAAAATAAAAAGAGAAAAACAACTTGATTATTGCAACTGGCCCAGTCTGAGCTCTGGTGTAACTTCTCCTTTTTCTACTGAATGTGCCCAATTAGCAGTTACAAGTTAAGGATGTTTTCTTTCTGTGCAAATAATTTGCTTGAAAAATAGATGCCTGAATAAGAGGAGGTAAATGAAAATGTAATCCTATATATTAAGCATATTATATTGATAAAGGTTATTACTGTTAAAGTAGAAAAAATTAACCCCTGTTAATTCAAGAATTTATACATGAAATGAAGGTAAAGGTTTGACTATTTGCTACAGGTCATGCAAGGTCAGGATGAGGTGACTAGAAGAATAACATAATCTCTTCATATCGGTTGAATCAAAATCCAATCATAGAAGGTTGCTGAGAGGTAGACACAGTGAGGAAAGGAATTTAAAACTGTTTGCTGCAGATCAAAGAATCGAAATGTGATTTTTTTAAGTTACTTAAAATGAGGATGTTGGGGGAAAGCGGCTTGCACATATCCAGTGACCTAAAGGTCAAGGGTTGTTGGACAAATTATTTGCTGGAAAAGTAAATAACAAAGAAACACAAAAGTTAGATGTAATAGGTAAGTAACACGTAATGCCAAAAGGTAATTTAAAGTTTCAGAGACCCAGGACGTGCTGGGGGGACAATGTTTCCCACCTGACCTTGGAATTCCCCTGGAGGAGCTGGCCCAAATGGCTGAGGATTGGGAGCTCTAGGCCTCCCTACTGAAGCTGCTACCCCCGTGACCCAACCCTGGATAAGTGGACCAGGGTGGATGAATGGATTTGTTTTTGCTTTAATATTGCTGCCATCCTCTACCAGAGAGCTTGCTAATAAAATGCATGCTACACTTTAGCGTGAAGTGTGAACAATGCACTTACTGAGTCATCTAAAATTTGACGGGTTCTCCGATGGTAAAAGGACAGGTCTGAGTGTGGTTCTAATTCTATTTTGGAGGACTTTTAAGGTTGACTATAGCCAAACCTATTGATACATCAACCTTGGGACACATTTTAATCACTTAAACCTATTGACCATTGCAGGGGTGTCTCAAGCTTTTCTACACTTTGGGGATGTGGTCTGTCAAAGGTTGTTCCAGAGTCAGTTAAATTTAATAAACAGCATTTCATACATACAAGTTGTAAGATTAAAAAACAAAACAAAAAAAAAGCCAATTTTTTGCCAAATCTTAGAGAAGACAATTCTCCTCTTCCTCCTATAAAACCTTCTGCAGCAGGTTCCTCCATACCTGAGATCTTCTAGGCTCCATTCTTGATCCTTTAGTCCTGCCGACAGCAGCTTCCTTGTTCCTCCTCCTGGATTATTGTAGCTCAGGTCCAACTCTTTCAGATAGGAGGGGTTGGAGCTTAGAGCTGAGGCCAGAGAAGCACAGCCTTCCTCTGAGATCAGACAGCCTGACAACCTGCAGGAACACAATTTAACAAATGAGAACATGTTAAAGTTGAGGAAGCATCAAAGTTCTGAAATTAACATTTTCAGAAAGAAAATAGACTGCAGCTTAACTTGTTAAAGTAACACTGAGTGAGTTTTATCCCCCAGAGGTGCTAGACCTATAATCTTCCACGTTTATCTCCCCTGAAAATGACTATAAAACAATGCACAGTTGCTAAATAATCCAGGGTCCCTCTGTGTTCTTCTTCTGATAGCAAACTATTTTGGACCAGCAAATTGAGTAGTCATGAAGTGCCTGGTTAAGAAAAGACATTAAAAGACATTCATCCCTACAGATTAATTCCTACGTCAGAGAACCAAAAATATGTCCATCAGGCAAGGGCTAGATCTGCTTGGTTGCCCAACAAATCTTTCTAGGTTTAGCCATGATGGTTCAGTTCAGCTCAGACTGCTGAAAAGTGGTGTTCTGGATCACATGACCTATTAAAAGGACCATATGACCATCGCAAATAACAAAGATGGGTTTTCGAGCATCAATAGTTATTACATGCATTAGTATTGACCCAAAAATATTTGATTTATATTTAATATATTTTAAGTTAAGCCAATACTTACACAGGGTCAACACCTACACACTGTTACTTCAAATAAAAAAAGTAAATTACAAAAAAGTGTGTTTATTTTGTTTTTTAGGAAACATGAATGTACATTTGACAGATTTAAACAGATGGATCCTGACCAGAGCTCCATTTCGATCGAAACTATGCAAACTGGCAGAAACTTTGTAAAAGGGACTGGCTTTTCAGTTATTGCTGATAGCAGCTAATGGGCAGAAATCTGGTTTCAACACCACGGAGAACATTTACCTGAGAGTTTCTAGTTTGCAGTTTGGGCTCTCCAGTCCAACAGATAGAAGCTTCACTCCTGAATCCTGCAGGTTGTTGTTACTCAGGTCCAGTTCTCTGAGACTGGAGGACTGGGAGCTGAGAACCGAGGACAGAGCTGCACAGCTTCTCTGTGAGAGGTTACAGTAACTCAGCCTGAGGAGACAGAGAGGAGAATCTACAGTCACCAATGTTCTCCTTGGAAACATTGAAACTGTCAGATTTCAGCTTTTTTTGTGGTATATGTGGTTCATCATAGATAAACTGAAACAACATAAATCCTTATTTACTGCAGCATTAATTCACCACTATGAAAAAATAAGTACAGTAACAATCAGTGTCCTTACAGAGCTTTGTTGGAGGCTTTAACCACTGGCAGCAGCCTCAGGAGAACCTCCTCTGAAGCTGAGTATTTCTTCAGCTCAAACACATCCAGATTTTCTCCTGATGTCACTAAGATGAAACCCAGAGCTGACCACTGAGCAGGAGACAGTTTATATTTAGAGAGACGCTTTAAACTCAGAGACCGTTGGATCTCCTGGACCAGAGAACGATCCTTCAGTTCATTCAGACAGTGGAACAGATTGATGCTTTTCTCTGCAGAAACATTCTCACTGATCTTCTTCTTGATGTACTGAACTGTTTTCTGATTGATCTGGAAGCTACTTCCTGTCTGTGTCAGCAGACCTTTCAGGAGACTCTGATTGGTCTGCAGTGACAGTCCCAGGAGGAAGCGGAGGAACAAGTCCAGGTGTCCATTTGGACTCTGTAAGGCCTGGTCTACAGCTGTCTGATGGAGAGACTTTGGTTCTTTCTGCATAGATGTTTGTGTTTCTTCCATCAAGTTGATCCCAGAGTTGATGAAGGTCAGATGAACATGAAGAGCAGCCAGAAACTCCTGAACACTCAGATGGACGAAGCAGAACACCTTCTCCTGGTACAGCCCTCTCTCCTCTCTAAAGATCTGTGTGAACACTCCAGAGTAAACTGAGGCTGCTGTGATATCGATGCCACACTCTGTCAGGTCTGATTCATAGAAGATCAGCTTTCCTTTCTGCAGCTGATCAAAAGCCAGTTTTCCCAGAGACTCAATCATCTTCCTGCTCTCTGGACTCCAGTGTTGATCTGTTTCAGCTCCTCCATCATACTTGATCTTCTTCACTTTGGTCTGAACCACCAGGAAGTGGATGTACATCTCAGTCAGGGTGTTGGGCAGCTCTCCTCCCTCTCTGGTCTTCAACACATCCTCCAGAACCGTAGCAGTGATCCAGCAGAACACTGGCATTCGACACATAATGTGGAGACTTCTAGATGTCTTCATGTGGGAGATGATCCTCTGGGCCTGTTTCTTATCTCTGAATCTCTTCCTGAAGTACTCCTCCTTCCTAGGGTCAGTGAACCCTCTGACCTCTGTCACCATGCCAACACAGTGAGGAGGGACCTTCACGATTGGCTGCTGCAGGGCGTGTGGTGATCCAGAGGAGCGGCAGTAGGGAAGCAGTTCCCCTCTGATGAGGTTTATCAGCAGAACATCCACTGAGGTGGACTCTGTAACATCAGTCAGGATCTCCTTGTTGGTGAAGTCCAGAGGAAGTCGACTCTCATCCAGACCATCCAAGATGATCAGAACCTGGAAGTCTCTTCAAAGCTGCTAATTTCTTTGGTTTCAGGGAAGAAGTGATGAACAAGTTCCACCAAGCTGAACTTTTTCTCTTTCAGCACATTCAGCTCTCTGAAGGTGAATGGAAATATGAACTGATGCATGCCTGGTTCTGTTGCCTTCAGCCCAGTCCAGAGTGAACTTCTGGGTTAAGACTGTTTTCCCAATGCCAGCCACTCCCTGTGTCACCACTGCTTTGATTGGTTCATCTCTTCCAGGTGGGCCTTTAAAGATGTCTTCTGGTCTGATTATTGTTTCTGGTCTGTTTGTTTTCCTGGATGTTGCTTCAATCTGTCTGACCTCATGTTCATCATTGACCTCTCCAGTTCCTCCCTCTGTGATGTAGAGCTCTGTGTAGATCTGGTTCAGAGGGGTTGGACTTCCTGCTTTAGCGATTCCCTCAAACACAGACTGGAACTTCTTTTTCAGACCAGATTTAAGTTGTAAAACTGCAGCAAGATCTAAATATGCACAAAATTTTTTATATTGTTTTAATAAACGTGATTCCATCTCTTCAGACATCAGTAAATCTGTAATTTATACATCTGGTGAAATCTTTGTAATAATCCTCTTACTGATCTGCAGATGGTCAGCCAGCTCCTCCTGCTCCATTATCCTTAGGAAGTTCACTGTAATCTTCATCAGTGCTTCTCTGCTGCCCTCATCCTGATTTCCAAACACCTTCTCATCATAATTTTTCTGACTCTCTGACCATTTTGGGTCATCTGGGCTCAATTTTTTCTGGATTTTTTTCAGCTCGTTTTTCACAAAAGCGACAATTTTTTCCTCCAGCAGCTGAAACAGATTAACAAATGAAGAACACATCTCAGATCATGGAGCAACATATCAAAATTATGTTGGACAGACAGTTATTCTATATACCTAAAGAAAACATAACAATCTATAAAAAATAATGAAAATGCTGCTTTTCAAGCTAAAATAAGCCCAGTACCTTTTCTGAGCTGTAGTTTTTTTTTGTCAGCATTAGGCATTGTAATAAAACAAAATCAGCGTCCAAACTTAAAAAATATTGGACAGTTGTTATCATTCAGCTTCGAACTGCACGCAGTGATCCACTTTCAGCTCTGTTTTTCAATCTTTTGCAAGCTAATAACACGGCTCTGCTTTATACAACCCAGACAGCTCTAGCCTTGTTTAAAACCTTATTTCATTGGCTACAAAGCCAAATAGCCCACGTGATCTTAACCAATAACAGCAGAACTCTATGAGGCATAATATCGCTCTACTCAGTGCATCTTTGGCTGACAGGAAAGGAGCTCTTGAGAAACTTCAGTGGCTGTCCCTGACTCGAATCGAGTCATATACAGATGCAGACAGTTTTGTTTTGTAGGTAAGAAGACGATGTAAAGAAACAAACCAAACATCGTGGGCAAACAAATGAGGAAGTAAGGTTTATTAGCAACATGCTAAGCATTACCTATGACCAGATAACTTTTCTGATGTCAAAAACTGGACGTTATATGTCAATTTTCTCATCATGGAATATTTTTATTATGAATATTTTGGAATGCATTTTGACATGCTGCTACATCTGAATTGTACTTTGGTGCTAGCAGTGTTCATAAATTGTGGACATGGTGGTTGAATTGTGGAGAATCTAAGTTTTCCAACGATGTCTAACTCGTCTATATTTGTAAAAAATGTACCATTGTAATTTTCATGCTTTCTGAGTTATAAAAACAGTAGCCGATGATCTGGTGGGTTTGGAGAGGTTAAACAGTAGTTTTTCATGTACATACCATAAATATGGAGTCCAGCTGAGTTTGATGCTGAGGATCAGATGGACAACAAGGAACCTCTAGGTTCTGTTTGTCCACTCTGTGGAAAAAACAGGAACAATTAGGAAGAAAGGAAATATTCATCCAGAAGTTTTCAGTGATAAAAGTATCAAGAGCTTCACTGTGAAAGTCTTTAAAAAAGAAAAATAGATTTAAATCTACAACATAAAAAGAGGTTAGAACGATGAAGATGATATAAAAGGATGAAGACTAGAAGCAGCAGAAATTCTCCATTAGACCTTTTAGAAAGGTCAGATATATGTTTGTCCATGCAGGGTTATGTCCTTGATGTGAGGGTAAGTGTTTTAAATGTACCTAGTAGGTCAATGGAATCCACTGAGCTCACCTTAAACATGCCCACATTGAAGCAATCAGAAAGTAAAAGTCCATGAATAGATATTCGAAAAGTAGCAAAGAACCAGATGTTCCAGGCAGGACTAAAGCTTTAATGTAACATCCGAGCTCATAAAGATCTACCAGGAATTTCCCAGTTAGTTTGACATGGAATCAGGGGCCAGTTTCACAAAGCAGGTTTAACAAACTATGACTCCTAAACACTGAATTGGTCAAGTCTGAGGTTAGATGCTGTTTCATAACAGCTGCTTGAGTTAGTTTAATCAACTATAAGTAATTTCACTCAGAGTTGAAAACGTGAGCTCCAATTTGATGAGTCACCATGACAACAGGCTACAGAAGGTCCCAATTTTAAACCACTGGAACTTGAGATTTTAATAAAGAATTGGAAAAAAAATCACAGAATTTGTTTTGGAAGTAGATGCCAGTCATGCAGGGTTGGGAGTGGTACTCTCTCAAGATCATGGGGGAAAATTGTGCCCTATAGCGTTCGCAAGTCACAATCTGAAGTCGACCGAGTGGAACATGAATAATTATAGTTCTATTAAGTTAGATTTTGTTGCTCTACATTGGGCTGTTACAGAAAATTTTAGAGATTATCTGTTGGGTAATAAATGCATTGTCTTCACAGATAACAACCCACTAAGTCACCTGGCTAAAGCAAAGCTTGGAGCAACAGAACAGAGGTGGGTTTCTGAACTGGCAGCTTTTGATTTGACTTTGAAACACCATCCAGCATTTCAAAATGCTAATGCAGATGCATTGTCCCGTCAATATGTCACACACAGAGGAGAGGCTGGCTCTGCTTTAGATGAGTGGTTTTCTGGATACAGGAGGAGATCAGTGTGTTACCTGGTTTGTCAAGCATTGCAAAGCAAGGACCCTACCATCAGTTCTTTCATGCAAAAATAAAAAAATAAATAACCCGCCAGAAAACTACTTTAGTCATGCAAGCTACATACAGAAAAGAATTAGAGGGGTTAAATAAGTGGATTGTGCAAGCTAAACATAGAAAAATCTATGAAGTGTAGTTTGGGCCATAATTTGGCTCAAGTGAGGGGCCGGTGGTCACAGGGGAAAAACAAGGGACCACGTAGAAATCACAATAGGTGCTACAATTGTGATAAGGAGGGCCACTTTGCTTGAGAACGTCCAGAACCCCCGCAGAGTGACCCTCCCCGTCACCAATATTATGACCAGCACTGACGCCAGGAGTCATGTGCACCAGCAAAAAGTGTAGAGCAGTTAATTGTGGACCCAGTGGAGGTCCTGGACCTACAGCAAATTTTCCTTTTCTTTTTTAAACACATCAGAAAAACCATACTGGCATTTAAACATTCAAGGGGTAAAAGTGAAATTTATGTGTGACACCGGAGCTGATAAATCTGTCCTGAGCGATAAATTACCCCAGGTTAAACTGGGACCAAAATGGATCACTGTAGTCTCTGCTGATGGGAGAATGGTGCTTCAGCGCATTTCTGAAAAACAATTGGTCACTGATGAAGGGGGATTCACACTGAAAGCTGATTTTGTGTTGATCCCAGACTGTCCAGTTAATTTATTACGCAGAGATTTGTTAAGGGAATTGCAATTAGCACTGGTGCCCACAGACAAAGGGATGGGGGTGAAAAGATGTACAGATTTTATGCTACAAGGGGAAGTTACACCAGAACTAGAAACAGCTGACACACATGTTGCACATTCAGGCTCATTCCCAAGAACATTTTACTCCCTGGATCTAACCACCCAGGGGCCACGGGAAATAGTGAGTGACTCAGCTAAAAAAAACAGCCAGCACCTAATGGTCAGTTTCAAAATCAATGGCCATTAGATGTTACCATGAGGGTTAAGGACCCAGGCACCACAGATAGCAAATATGACAGAGATTTTCACAGGCTGTCACCCCAGTTTATACAGATTAAGTACATGTACAGTACAGAAGCTGGGGACTCAGTAGCATCAGTCTCTCTCAGCCCCCAGGTACAGCCCTTACTGCAGCAAGAATGGTGAATGTCCCCACATGTTTCACTGTCCAGGAAATCAGGGAGACAGTGGCAGGAACTAGGTTATATGGCAGGATCAGCTGGCAGAATATTGGAAGGTACCTTTGTAAATGATTGTGTTGTTTTACCAAAATGGGGCTAGGGTTAGGAGGAAGAAATTAAACTGGACCACTTTGGCTCTCCCACAGAACCATTTGACAGAATGATTAATACTAGCTGCGGACTATGAGTCTCTTCCAGTTCCAGCTAGCGTGTGGTCCACTGGAAAAACAGATGTAGGTTTACTCACAACTGCTAAACCTGTAGTAGTACAAGCAAAATCCTCCCATCGCCCCAGGGTTAAACAATATCCTTTAAAGCCTGATGCAGAGGCAGGAATTAAACCTGTAATTGATGACATGTTGAAAGCTGGAATTTTGATTGAAGATCCAACTTGTGAATGTAATACACCCATATTTCCTGTTAAAAAACCTGGTACGGACAACTGGAGGCTGGTCCATGATTTAAGAGAAGTGAACAAAGCAGTTAAAACTAGAGCTTCCTGTATTCCTGATCCTCACACTCTTTTAAATTCACTGAACCCAGAACAATGTTATTTTTCTGTAATGGATCTTAGTAATGGACTTTTCTCCATACCTCTCGATCCAGATTCAAGGCATTGGTTTAGTTTCACTTTTAACAATAAAAAATACACATACACCAGACTGCCCCAAGGGTTTGCAGATAGCCCCACTATTTTCTCGCAGGAGATAAGTGCATGTTTAGCAGAACATCAACACCCAGAAACCACACAGATACTGGTGTATGTGGATAACATTCTGGTTGCGAGCCCTACAGAAAAATAGAACAAAGAACAGACCCAGAGGCTGCTGACTTCTCTAGCAGCAACAGGAAATAAAGTTTCACCACACAAGCTGCAGCTGTGCAAAAAGGAAGTTATCTTTTTACGCCATAACATTTCTCAGTAGGGGAAGGAAAAAGGGGGTGTTGAACGCTCCACAGCCTAAAACTAAAAAGCAAATGATGGCTTTTCTAGGCTTGTGTAATTACTGTAGAACATGGATCCCCAATTATGCTGAGGTTACTCATCCACTGCTTGATCTCATTTATACAAATGATATGGCAATGACAGATATAATAACATGGACTCCAACTGTGGAGTCAGCTTTTTCACAGCTAAATGACCTGATTGCAAACTCTTCTGTAGTGGTACTACCAGACTATTCTAAACCATTTATCCAAACAGTGGATTGCAAGGGACAGTTCATGACCTCTCTGTTAATGCAGAAACAAGGAGGAAAAATGAGGCCAGTGGCATTTTATTTAAAAAGATTAGAACCAGTTGCAGCTGCCCTCCCACACTGTGTAAGATCAGTTTGTGCTGCTGCTCTAGCTGTGCAGAGCTCATCTGAAATTGTCTTGTATCATCCACTGACCTTGTTAATACCTCATGCATTGGAACTGTTGGTCACATCAGCAAAAATGACTTTTATGTCTCCAGCCAGACATCTAAACATTATGACCACTTTGCTGTCTCAGCCTCACCTCACCCTGCAGCGGTGTAATTCTTTGAATCCCTCAACTTTGCTGCCCACACCAGAAGATGGTGACCCTTCACCACTGTAAGCTTTCGAAAGGACAACTATGTGCTGCAAACCGCGTCCAGATTTCCAAAAGATGAACCACAGGAGGGTTACAGGTAAAAATCTTTATGCGTGATGCGTTAGCTTCCAGATCAGTTAGAAGCAGCAGAACTTTGTTGGTTTTCCAATTGCAGATTTCATCGCGCAACTCTTTACAGTGCTGCCTGCGGCATCATCATATTCTGCACAAGTTGCAGAAATTGTTGCACTAACAAAAGCATGTGAAATGTCAACAGACCAAGATGTAAATATTTTCATGGACAGTCAGTATGTTTTTTCCACAGTTCATAATTTTTCAGCACAATGGGAGCATAGGGGCATGGTGACCAGTACAGGGAGAAAGGTTGAGCATGCAGACTTGTTAACTGCCCTGTTAAAAGCTGTGTTGCTGCCACAGGCCATAGCCATACGCAAATGTGCAGCACATACCAAAAGCAAAGATGTGGTAAGCAGAGGAAACAAGAGAGCAGATGTTGCAGCAAAGGCGGCAGGTTAAGCAATTTAGAGCTTTCCTCTCAACGCTGGTGAAGAAACCAACCTAACCCAGTCCTTCCAAGATGCTGGTGTGGATACTGATGATGTTGCAACTGTGTAATCTGTTACAGGGATAATGGTCACTTCCAAGGGAAGGGTCAGGTAGGAATTTCCCTCTATTGGAGAGGTTTTGCCTACTCAAGGGACAAGTTTTTGAAATTTTTTACATTCTTGATAAATTTTACATTTTTGCTTAAGTTTTACATTTTAATCCTTTTCATATTTTTTTTCTTTTGCATGTTGATTTTTGATTACTGAATTCCCTATCTGCAATGCATTTATTATGTGAGTAGTAAAAATCTTTTTAAAAGTGCTACATGCTGATGTTTATATGCACAATAGGAGGGAAATGTTAGGTATATTCAATGATGATTAAAAAGTTAATGTGTGTGCATATAAAACATTGAAGAAATGAGATGCTTCACTCTGTTTACTGCAAACTGTCATGCAGCTGTGGTGGAAAATTAATCTGTCTTGTGATTTAGCCAGAGGAGCATTCTGTCTTATGACCTGATTAATTGTCTTGTCAGAAGAATACTCTTTTCGGAACCCACCCCATGTGTTATGATCTGTTAATAAAAAGGCTATGCAGGGTGGGGGGGTGGGTGGGGGGTGTTTGGAGAGAGTTGGAGTGTTGGGTTGCAACTCTCCCTTCCTGCAGGAGCTGCTGAAAATCTCTTTCCTGTGTGGACTCAGTTCCTCTTTTACGAACCTACATTTTTGAACCTAACAACTACAGTCTGTTGAATTCATATTAATGTGGATTTAAAGACATTTCAGTTAGAGGAAAAAACTTCGCGTTCATGTTCACAAACCCCCTTGCAGTACCTTCGTGTACACCCTAGGGGTCAGGGACCCCATGTTAAAGACCTCCGACCTTAAGGGATAGTATAGGGTTTTGGGCATCAAGTGGATTGAAAAGTTCACTGTCTAAAGCTGAGATACACCAGTGTCCCTACCGTCACTGAGCCTCTTGCTCTGAGAAACGGTATGAAAAAGCAGTTATTTTATGATGCGGAAACACAAATAATCAAAGATTTATAAGCTATAAAAACTATAAATGTCAGTGAGCCCCAGGGCAGCTGTGGCTACAATGTAGCTTGTCACCATCAGTGTGTGAGTGTGTGCATGAATGGGTGAATGAATGTAGTGTAAAGCGCTTTGGTTAAGTCTCCTAACTTGAATAAAGGCGCTATACACTCACCGGCCACTTTATTAGGTACCCCATGCTAGTAACGGGTTGGACCCCCTTTTGCCTTCAGAACTGCCTCAATTCTTGGTGGCAAAGATTCAACAAGGTGCTGGAAGCATTCCTCAGGGAGTTTGGTCCATATTGACATGATGGCATCACACAGTTGCCGCAGATTTGTCGGCTGCACATCCATGATGCGAATCTCCCGTTCCACCACATCCCAAAGATGCTCTATTGGATTGAGATCTGGTGACTGTGGAGGCCATTTGAGTACAGTGAACTCATTGTCATGTTCAAGAAACCAGTCTGAGATGATTCCAGCTTTATGACATGGCGCATTATCCTGCTGAAAGTAGCCATTAGAAGTTGGGTACATTGTGGTCATAAAGGGATGGACATGGTCAGCAACAATACTCAGGTAGGCTGTGGCATTGCAACGATGCTCAATTGGTACCAAGGGGCCCAAAGAGTGCCAAGAAAATATTCCCCACACCATGACACCACCACCACCAGCCTGAACCGTTGATACAAGGCAGGATGGATCCATGCTTTCATGTTGTATACACCAAATTCTGACCCTACCATCCGAATGTCGCAGCAGAAATCGTGACTCATCAGACCAGGCAACGTTTTTCCAATCTTCTATTGTCCAATTTCGATGAGCTTGTGCAAATTGTAGCCTCAGTTTCCTGTTCTTAGCTGAAAGGAGTGGCACCCGGTGTGGTCTTCTGCTGCTGTAGCCCATCTGCCTCAAAGTTCGACGTACTGTGCGTTCAGAGATGCTCTTCTGCCCACCTTGGTTGTAACGGGTGGTTATTTGAGTCACTGTTGCCCTTCTATCAGCTCGAACCAGTCTGGCCATTCTCCTCTGACCTCTGGCATCAACAAGGCATTTCCGCCCACAGAACTGCCGCTCACTGGATGTTTTTTCTTTTTCGGACCATTCTCTGTAAACCCTAGAGATGGTTGTGCGTGAAAATCCCAGTAGATCAGCAGTTTCTGAAATACTCAGACCAGCCCTTCTGGCACCAACAATCATGCCACGTTCAAAGTCACTCAAATCACCTTTCTTCTCCATACTGATGCTCGGTTTGAACTGCAGGAGATTGTCTTGACCATGTCTACATGCCTCAGGGGCGTGCACACATAGACACTAGGTGGTGCTAAAGCACTAGGAAGTTTGCCCTCTATCAAAGAAAATGCCCTTTTGAAACTCGTTTTTTTTATTATTATTATTATTAATATTAATAAGATTTTACTGAGGTCGGTTTTTGAAAAATGATCTTTTGAAAACCTGAGCCATTAAAAACGACTGAAACAATGCCCCGAAATGACCGACCTACTTACATTAAACGACCAGCCTCTCTCTTCCTTTGTCATGTGAACTGCTCGTTAAGCCGCAGAGCATGCCAGGATCTTGCGCAGTATCATAGCAGTTTTCAGATAGCAGGAACGGGTTGTTGACAGGCTTGCTTCTCCCGTCACCCATTAGCCAGGTAATATACAGATCAAGCAGAATCATTTTTGTTGTGCATTAAAAATGTCTCATTCAGCAGCACCAAAACAAGCATTTTTGTTTCGACTGGTCACCAGATAAACTAGTTGTCTCCTTGTAAGATGCTATTTTACTTTTATATTTTGTATCCATATTTTTATCTTAAATGTATACATTAGTCTATTTTATTGCATGATCTTATACCCACAGTTTTTAGATATTTTTATAATTTTATTTACCTATTCCATATTATATAAGTTTCATGTTGCACCATTGTACCATAAAAATTCCTAGTTTGTGAACCCCTTCACTAACAATGGCAAATAAACCTGGATTCTGATTCTGAAAGTTTTACACTGTAGCCCAAGTCAATGACAGATAACGGAGGACGACCACATAGGCTACAATAATTTTGGTAGAGTTTGCAATTGCAAATCTACGGAAGAGATTAGGGTTACTGAAAAAAAAAAAAATCGATTTTTAAATTTTATTTCAGTTTAGAAAAAGTCAGAATGCTGACTTTAATCTCATAATTCTAACTTTTTTCTCAATCTGACCTTTTGCTGAGAATTCTGACTTTAGCCTCAGAATTAGAATTCTTAATCTCAGAATTCTGACACAATTCTCAGAATCAATAAAAAAGTCAGAATTCAGAATTCTGAAAAGCTGTCTCACATTTTATTTTTAAGTGGTTTGTGCAGCAGCAGGTATTAAAATAGCTAATATTTTGCAGGCTACCATAAGTCATATCCATGTGACAAGACTTCCAGTCATGTTGCCTTAATAGCCCATTATTTAAACTAATGTGGTATATTTGTTAAAGGCTATTATTATTATTTATATTATTAGTCATGATGGTTATTAATATATTGTAGCCAGTCACCGCCAGCAGGGAAGCTCTATGTACCATCAACAACATATAACAGGACAGGAGATGAGGAAATGTTTAGGGAAGACACAGAGACAGAAAAAAGGACGGTGGGATGAGGGAGAACAGATGGGTGAGGGAAAAACAGGGAGATGAGCCAGATGAAAGTTAGAAGTATGTTTTAGTCTGTTCTGTTGGTGATGTGACTTTTTTTCCATTGAAAACTCAACGTTTAGAGAATGTTAAAAATAAAAGTCAAATTTCATTCAACATAAGCGCTTTATTTTTATGAATTAAGTGTTGGCTAACGGCGCTAAAAGCGCCCCTGAGCACCTGCCCACCAGTAAAATGTCTGTGCGACGCCTGACATGCCTAAATGCACTGAGTTGCCGCCATGTGATTGGCTAAGCTACAGCGTAAGTGTTAACAAGCAGTTGGACAGGTGGCCGGTGAGTGTATAATACAGTAATATTTTACCATTTACCCATTGAATCCTTCAAAAAAATAGCACAGTGGCCAATATTGCATCATTAAGATGATTTTCAGAACACAGAAAAATATTTTTTTGTATTGCAAAGATTTTCCCCTAAACTGACGATTTTAATTTGAATGTATCTTTTTATTGTTGCAGTTCCTGATCAATTAATTTTCATAAAAATATCAGCTTGTAGCTATAATCCCAGTCCCATGAAAAAAACACGTCAAACAAGTCAACAATAACAATAAATATGGAGAAAATGTGTACAGATAATAAGCCCCCCCGCCCAGTTCTGCCCACCCCCCTCATATAATTAAGCCTACAACCGGCCCTGCATTCAGTATTGTGGTTCTGGAGAACTTCCTTCACACAAGGCTTCTCATGTCAACATAGAAATGTAGAGAAAAGAACTAAGGTCATGTTAAAACTCAAATTAAAATAAAAATATCTCAGACTGACTAATTTTTTCAGTTGGATCAGTTAGAAACAGCTCACCTCTCTGAGGATGAAGGTCCAGAAGATTTGAACTGAAAAAACTCAGCCTTTGACTGATTGCTCTTCAGGGAGACAAAGCTGGGTTCAGGTCCTGTTTCGTTTCTCTGTTGGATCCTGACAGAAAATTTATGATTATAAATATTTTCTGTAGTGAGATTCATTAAATCTTAGAGAAAAAAAAAGTTTTAGATAAAAAGATGTAAAAGAATGTGAAACAGTAACTGAGAATAAATACTCAGGGACTTATGACTTTATTGAATCTGTTTTTCTTGCTCTTGTCTGACAAAAAGAGGCTGATAGGGTTTGTTACTACGGCAACCAAGTAATTTAGACTGCAACAGACACATCTCTAGATTAAACATAGTAGTCTAAGGGCCTGATCATCCATGATTGCAAAGAAGGAGCACTACATTATACGTTCAGGAAATCTAAAAAGACTGTGTGATGGATAAGATGTGGAAAACCAGTTTGGTTCTCTCCTATTTAAGTGAGTAAACTGTTTGCTAACAGAAGTTTAGGTGAGGATGTAAAAGAGAGACAAGTTTCTGCCATTAAGGAGGAGATTAAAATGAAATGTATTAAATAAACAATAGTGGAAATAAAGATTGATATTGTTTATAGTTCAGTTGGCATATAAGGACCTCAAAGTAGTACAAAATAGTAATTAATGAAAAAGATAAAAATAGCAGAAGTTGAATTCTAAAAATGAAATAAAAGTAATAAAACCTGAAAAAAAGATAAAGTCTGCTAATTTATTCAAACCCACTCTGATAGAAAAGCAGCCACAGTCAGACCTAGAATAGGATTGAATTCTAAACAGCTGGATTTATCTCCATTAACACCTTACAAAACCGGCCTTACTCCAAATATTATAAACCAAAGAGGTGAAAATATCTAAATACATCACAGCTGTGCTCTTATAACAATTTAAGGATGCATATTTTCAGGCATCTGCCATCAGATCGTGGTTTGATAAATGGCTCCCTGATTAGTAAATATTTACATTTTCATAACCTCCTCTTAGTATTAATATATTTTGATCATTAGAAAGTTATCTGCAAATTTATAAGAACATACAGTCAAACAGTTTGCACCAGTTCTGTTCATTTTACAAAGAATTTTTAAATTCTATGCAAACACAATTTAAAGTGCTTTACATGAATTAAACTGTAACATATAAGGAAAATAAAAGCAGAATAAAAAAAGCAAACATAAACACTGTATAATAGCAGGTAATAAAGCAAACAGTTGGACCACAACCCTAAACTAATGATACCTCAGCTAACAGTTTAACAGTCAAAAACAGCTTTAAACAGATGGGTTTTTAATTGGTTATATATTTGGTAATCATGGTCTGGTTACGCTTCTCACATGCCATCAAGTTTGCACATGTTCTTAAACATGCAAACCTATGAGAAACATTTGATAACATTTCAGACTGACCCAGTTCCTACAGTTAGAGCAGATAAAAACAGCTCACCTCTCTGAGGATGAAGGTCCAGCAGATTTGAACCCCAAAAATTCATCCATCGACCTGTTGCTCTTCAAGGAGAGACAGCTTGGTTCTGGACCAGTTTTGTTTCTCTGTTGGATCCTGACAGAAAATTTATTATTAAAAATATTCTCTGATGTGGAGGTTCGTTAAATGTTAGAGAAAGTGAAAATATTAGAGATATAAGATTTAAAAGAATGTAAAACTGAGAATAGATACTCAGGGACTTTTATTGATATTAACTAGAGAAACATTAAAAGACATTTTTATAAATTCAGCTGGTTGGTGTCACTCAGCTGGTTCTGCTGCTGGTCAGAACCCACTGGTACCGTACTGAGCTGGTTCTGTTCAGTCTGGATGAAGAACCACTGAGGAACAGCAGCAGCTTCATGCAGGTCTGTTTGCCCTGATATAGTGAACGCTGCGTGAAAAGGACTGAGGACAGTCAGAGATGAAGATCTCACCTCTGAGCTTCATCTTCCTCACTCTGGGTGGTTTTAGAGGGCGGGGCTCCGTCCTCTCTGTCCTCACACTGATCCATGCTGCTGAAGCCACACCTTCTACCTGCAGAAGAAACACAGATCATTGATCTGAACATCAGCTCTGATAAATCATTAATGCTGGAAAAAGATCAGCTGCTGCTCTGATTGGCTCTGCTCTTCTTCTCTAATAAATACATCCAGACAGCAGAGAGGAAGAGGAGGCTGCCTTCAGCTGCTGTTCTAATATCAGTCCACTAGATGGAGCCATGGAGCAACATTCCCATCCACTGACTGATTTGCTCTGACTGGAAGCTTCAGTCCATCACTTGGACTCAGGTCATCATGTTAAACAGTTTCAACTCATAGATGAAGCAGCAGAGGATCATCAAAGTGAAAACATTTGATTTATTATGGCTGGTTGGTTTTCAGAGGAACAAGACAAAACAAACAGGGACAAAGTTAGAAATCAACTGAGGGGAAAAATGTAACAAAAAGGATTAAAATATTAGTTTTATGACTATGCAAAATAAAGTGAGAGACCAACTAAATTAAATTAATTAAATGAGGAAAATTAAGAAACATTTTGAGAAAAAGAATTAAAGCAAAATCTGACTTTGAAGGAAGGAAGTGATTCCAGTTTGACAAGAAAGAAAGAAGGTGCAGCAGAACAACAACAGACGACACTTAGCTCTAGGAAATAAAAACATTTCAGTATTCTTTAATGGATAAAAACAGCAGATAAACAGAAAAATAATATACATATATTCAATTATTATTCTGGCACATATTATATATTTTCTGTGATTCATAATTAATTATCCTGTGGTATAAACATCAAATAGATAAAGCTTTGTGCTGAAATAAGAAGTAAACATGTTCTCCAAACATTAGAACTGAACAGAAAAGTTCCTCATTACCAAGTTCTAGTAGAAGTAGAAATAATTTGTTCTAAAGTGTTGAAGATCTGAGCAGCAGACGGATAAAAAGGTGAGCTTCTTACTGGAAAAGGAAATAGTTTAACCTGAGATGGAGGTAAGAAAGGTAGGAGGAGTTAATGGGAGGGATTTGACGGGATTCTAACCGTTTTTTATCTGTTTCATGTCTGCTGTTGTTCTGACAGAGAAAACACTCCCACAAGAATGCAAGAAACGCAGTTTGAAATGCCTTTATCAGTTTTTCTATCTTTCTGTTAAAGGGGAACGCCGTTTATTGTTTTTTTTACATTGGCCCCTTGATTTTACGTTATTCCATCATGTTCTACTCACCCATATTAGTTTTGTGTCATTTGGAGCCGTTCTAATGATATTCCGTTTTGTTATATGTGATAATCTGGCCTTTTTTTTCTATGTGAAGTTAATTTCATGTCTTATTTTTCTGATTTGGATTGCTTGTTATATTTTGAAGTTATTTACTTTCTTGTTGGATTTAGTTTGGGTTTTTGTGTTGCATGTTTTTCTGATTTTGTTTTGAGGTCATGTTACCACGCTGGAGACGCCCATGGCAGCGGCACAGGTGTTTTCAATCAGCCAAACACCGCGCAGAGCGGGACGCCGGTGATACAAAGGCAGGGATGGAAGCCGGACAGAGTGGGTGAAGGAGCGGCCTTAGCTCATCCTTGGTGGGAGTGGGGGCCTAGTGGTCAGGGCATAGAGCTTGGAATCCAGAGGTTCTGAGTTCAAACCCCACTCCCACAGCCTGCCCTCTGGGTCTCAGAGCAAGACACTGCTCCCTGGACGCTGCACAATGGCAGCCCTCTACTTCCCAATGTGATGGGTTAAATGCAGAGAGTTAATTTTTTTGTGCTGTACTTGTGACAGTGGAAGGAAAATGAAATCTGGAAAAAAAATAGGCAATACTTTCTTCCTTTAGCAATGACTTGAGTTTCTCCATCCTCAACAACTGGGCTGTTAGTGAGAACAGGGGAGATCATCAGTCCCACTGATCTTCAACATGTCAACATGTTTCTGATCCATAATGATGGTGGTGAAGTGTGCAGATGACATCACCAAGGTTGGTATCTTAACGATGAGACCCACTAAAGAGAAGGTCCACAATCTGACAGAGTAGTTCTCCAGGAACAACCTAAGACTAAGACTAAACACCAGTCAGACCAAGTTGGTCATAGTGGACTATCAGATCAGGACGCTGTTTAAGCTGTATGAGTCCAATGAAGGCCGGAACACGATTCCCATCAACAAAACAAATCAGAAAACATCCCATAACTCTAAAAAACCTCTGTGACCCAGGGTTGTGAAAGCAATCACTAAAGGTATCTAATTTACTAATCAGGTAGAAACCAACATGTGAGCTGCTGACTGGAAGGAGGCAGAGCTTCACCTGCGATGGAGGCGAGACAGGTAGGAGGAGTTAATGGGAGGAGTGCTGGTCTGACTGGTTTCTGTTTTTTTTACCAAACTCATCTGTGTTGTTGTTCTGCTGAGGAAAGCAGGTTCAGTAAAAACAGTTGAACTGAATGTTAACCCTGAAGTTAGAGAAACTGTGGCTCTTTAGTCCAGATGTAGAGATTAGTCTAACTTTGAGTTAATCCAATCCACTTTATTTATATGGCACAATTTCAATTAAACACTAGGTTTCCAAAGTGCTGCACAAAAAGATAAAATAACTAAAATAAATAAAAAATAAATAAAATAAAATAAAATAAAAGCACTGCCCGCACAGGATAAAACATATGCATGTGTACATAAAATCAAAACTCTACACGGTGTCAAAAGCCAAAGAAAAGAGGTGGGTTTTAAAGAAGAGTTTTAAAATGAGACAGAGATTAACATGGTAACAGATTTCTAAGATAATGATCTAACACAGTGATTACAAACAGGAGGTACTCGTACCCCTAGTGGTCTGCGAGTGCACTGCAAGGGGGACGTGAAAATTTATTCTTTCTTAGGTAGTAAAATAAGATAGGTCTGAAATCTGTTCTATTTTGTGAGGAACCAAACAACAAACAAAACACACTTTTATCAACCAAAAACTAAGTTATTCTTACATGTTTGAGTTCATCTTCAGGCTGTCAAACCTGAAGCCACCGTCCCTCCTAAACCTGAACCTGATCCACCAAGTTCTGCAGCAGATCATTGGGTCCAAACAGTGAGTTCAACATCATGTGTCTCCATCTCTGATCACCTGCTGAGGTTTTCTGGGCCTCAAGATTCAATACAGCAACTAAATGTGTTTAACAAACTGAAAAATCTATATTTGACAGAAACACTAATTGATCTATAATCTACAACTTGCTGTCTTGATAAATTGGCCATCAGGTTATAAAGCATCAAATTAAAGAGTTAATATTTACTTTATAATGGGTTATTTCCATAGGCTCTAAAGATAACGGAGGAGAAAGAACCAAATCTAATAAATAAATCCATCAGACCATCAAACCTACACCTCTGGCAAAGATCATTGACAAACAATTTATTACCTAAATTATCTGTTTATCATAAAATTACCCTTCTTCTTTCCAGTCAGGCTTTAGACCACAGACCTTCATCTCTATCTAAAGTCTATTTAACAAAAGCTGAATTCAGAAATTCCAGAATAAGGGATAAATGTAGGCTTGATGATGAAATCCTGGCTTCATCAGTTCCACTAAGGCTAAAGCAGGATCAGAAGGTGTTTTTATGTCAAACCATGTATCGTTAATAAAGCCAGATGCAGCTCTGCAGCTTTCTTTAGGAAACCTTGAGGTCGATCAAAGACTATTCTGAAACTACTAACAGATTTAATAACTGCTTAAATTGACTATACATAATATATTATTGATATTTGATATCAAGTGACTGGATGATGTTGAAATCAATTCCTTTATTTCTGTCACTATCCCTCCTTGTTATTAAAACATGTTCAGCATGAAAACATTATTTTTGGTAGTAATTTGACCATAAAACAGTTACATAAATCCGGCAGCATCTCCATCTCAGTTCTTTGACCAAAGGTTTGATCGTAAAGTCAGACGTTACTGTTTATGAATATAGTTACAGTTTTAAGGCTTTGGTGTTTGGTTCATAGCAGATGGTAAGATGTTATATATATATCTGTGAAATGTACACTGTTTGTTCTACATTGGCAGTAGAGGAGACAATATGTTTCTGGTTAGTTTTTGGTCATTTATTAATTAGAAAATCAATTAATTTTCTATAGTTTGCTTTAACTGTCTGTAAGGTTGGAGAAGATCAGTGGTGAGAAGGAATAAATCCTCCAAGGTCTTCCTACAGTTCAGAACCCTGAGTCCGTTGTCTCAGTTTCTGATTGGAACACATCCTGCTTCATTAGAAACACAGCAGAGAATCTCTACATAAGTCGCACTGTAAGGATGTATTTCTAGAAGAGGAATAGTTGAACTAATAAGCAGTTTAGCCACTCCTGTTTTTGCAGCTCTATTTTCTACTATCTATTCAAAGCTTTAAACTGTTTTCCTTTGGAGCTCAGTTTGTCTGAAGCAGGTTCATATAGATTCAGCAACTAAATTTGTGAGTGTATAACACAATTTACAACGTTTATTACGAAATGCATTACACATAGTTCAACATTTAGAAATGTGTGAAAAGTTTGTCAAATTTATTCATTTCATTCATGTTTATTAAACAGTTCTATCAGATCAATTTTGAATCTTCAAACTGATTCAGTTCATCTCTTATTTCTAACTTTAATTCTTGCTCCTCTTCCATCATTAAATACTAAATTCTTATTCTTAACAAGCTTTTCAACCAACTTTGCTTTTTCATCACTATGTTACATGCTTTAAAATCACTGCAGCAAATAATCTTTCATCTAAATCCAAATCAGTCACATTGACTGTGTTCATAGAACAGCTTCTTAAACGGATTATAGAAATTAAATACCTTAAATACCTTCATCTATCATAAACTCCAATCAATACCTGGTAATTATATTCTGTCTTGCCTTCTTTCTTTAATAAATCATATAATCCCCTTTGTTTCCTTCTACTTTGCCTCTCATTGAGTTACATAACCTTTAATAAAAATATTTATTATTGGATAAAGCAAAGTTTCCTGAATCAAAACAACTGGTTTCTCTGTAAGATTCTTAATTAATCTTTTTACATCCTGTCTAATGGCTGTATGGCTTCCAGCAATCCCCTGTGAAATTGTTTGACCATTAGGATCAATCAGCTTCTAATCTCTTTCAGGTCTTTAGTAAAGTTTTCATTAAAGATCTTTTATTCCCAATAATTTTCTGCTCATTCTCCAATTACTTTATTTCTTCCATCTTATGTTTTACTTGATCGGTCCAATTGATCACATAGAAAATAACCAAAGTCAGTTTGTTACTGATTCTTTATCTTTTCCTTCTCTCTACATTTTCTCAGATGATGGTCGATAAGTTTTTAAACTTTCATCCTTTCATTGAGTTTTCTTACTGCCTCTGCACAGCTAACTTTGTTGATTCTATGAACCTTTACAAATGGGGGAAAACATCCCCATATGTTTGACCTTTAAATCGATCCAAACCAGGAAACTCAAACATCCTTCTTTGAATGTATCTGGTGAAACACAATCCTTAAATTCTAGAACCAGACAGACTCCTTATTCTTTGAACATTTTTTAATTCATATCAGTTATTTTATTTTACTTACTTCCCCTCCATTAATATCTATTAGGATACCAGTTACCACCCTTTGTTTTCATCAAGAACCCATCTTTCTAACGTACATGTTTTACTTTCTGTTTTCACATGTTACAAATGTGCATTTTTTTTAACATCTGTTACTTCTCAGATGTCTTTGTTCTTATTTCTAAATCCTTTGTCTTCTTTCTCTCAACCTTCCAACTGTTGGGAGCTGGGAGAAAATACCATTTTTCTCCAGCAGACTGCGCCGTGGATCCTCCTGAGGGAGCCTCCTGCACAGGTGCAGCTCATCAAGAACCATCAGAGGATCCACTACTTCAGCTTTCTTCAGACCTTACCTCAACGCCAGCAGTGTTGTTCCAGTTGGTCAGCGCTAAAGCCTTGATCTCAGTGATTTTTCCATGTCCTTAATCCCGTAGTCAGATTCTAACGTTTGTCTCTGTGCCTCTAGGTGACTCATCGTGCTTCCTCCGGTGAAAGCTCTGGAAGAGCTAACACTTGCCGAGCCGACCCTCGAGCCAAACCCTGAAGATTCTCAGTCAACCTCTAAGCAGCTCTGGGCAAGAGCTAGGAAACCCAAGCCAAGGTCTGTTCTAATAAGGCGTGAGACGCTGAAGCAGCTAACGGACTCTGCTAACACACCCTTCTCCAGGAACCAACAGTGACTCTCCCAAGGAGAACCTCAAGAACCCTCAAGGTACTATCAGAGCACCATTGGAAACCAAAACCCCGTCAACAGTCCTTAACTGTGTTGTCTCTCACGCAGACTCGGTGAAACCAGATTCCACAGCCCAAACCAGTCATCTGCATATTATGTGCTTGTGCAAATAAACTTGTTAAACTTTTCATCCTGTGTCCGTCAGTGGTGTTCTGCATCTTTGGGTCTCCATTAGAGAACCGATCATGACACCAATGAGAAATTCTGTCTCCTTCTGAACTCATCTCTTCCCAGTTTCTATTCTAGCTGGGAAGCTGCTTGTTTGTCCTGCATCCCTTCGTACTACAAGTGGGAATCCATTCATCAAAATTCATGCAATCATCCTCATATCATGAGCCTTTTCTTGTAAGGAAGAAGAGCTTCACCCGATAGATGAGACAAGTAGGAGGGGTTGTTAGGAGGAATTCTCGTCTGACTGGATTCTAACAGGTTTTTATCTGCCTCGTCTCTGTTCTTTGTCTGCCGGTAAATCTGCTCATATGCAGGTTATGGAAAAACATTTTAACTGAATGTAAACCCTGACATGTGAGAAACTCTGCTTCTTTAATCCAGACACAGAGATTAGTCTAATTCTGAGTTTATCACCATGGTAACAAACCGTAAAGATGATCCTACCCATCATTCTGTTTAGTTCTGGGTTAAATATAATAAGGTATATTTCCTGATGTTACATTAAAAACAAACGCTAATAAGAGCAGCAGCATGTGTCTCCATCCCTGATCAGCTGCTGATGTTTTCTAACCTCCTGATTTATTCCAGGATCTAAGTGAATTATGAATCTTTGACAGAAATGCTTCCTGATTTGTAATCCAAAACTTGTCTTGTCTTGTCATTATTAAAACATAATAAATACATTTTTAATATTTCAATTGGGTTATTTTTCATGGGCTCTAGGATCAGGAAAGGATATTTGTTAGAAGATTATTACCAATTTGTAGGATTTTTCAGCATATTTTCCACCTCTCCCTGCAGTTTTCTTTGGTCTCTGTCTTCCTGAAATTTTTTTGTTCCACCATAATAAACAATCAATTCTTTCTTGCCTTAATTTTTTATGCTCTATTCTTCTGACACTTGTCATCAATTAAAAACATTTTAAAAACATGTAGCTCTTAAGCGGAAATTGACAGAAGACAAAAATATATCTTTAAAAATCCTGATCAAATAATTTTCCTAAATTTTACATAATTTCCCTCAGGTTTAGAGTAAAGAAAAAATATCTGGGTTTCCACCATATAAAATACATTTAGCGCTTTTTGCTACATAAAAAAGGCCTAATTACTTTTTCTTTGTTGAAAAAAAGTTTGATTCCAGGAAATTAAAACATGAAGCATTGAGTTCAGCAAAGAAAAAACAGAAATCTGCTGTTCATCATGTTTCATTCCAGACCATCAATAATCTAAATGATCCAGCAGATTTTTTATCTAGGAGACAGAATTAAAATAAGAAGTAAACATGTTTCCCTAACACGAGAAACAAACAGGACATTTCTTTAAGTCAGAGTTTTAGTAGGAAACAAAGCAAACTTACAGTTTGTTAAAAATTTCCAAAGGTTCCAAAGATCAAGATCTGAGCAACAGACTGAGGCCCAACAGAACAGCCATAGCACCGAGCTCTGGGACTCACCTGAAGAATTAATATAAGGCTTGTTTTAAAACTGGTGACATCACAGCTCACCTGGTTTGATGTTTCTTCTTTCAGAACCAAAACCCAGTCAGTAGAAGGTCTGCAGTGAAATCAGAGGCTGTTTGAGCTCAGAGACTATAACTACTGCTGCTAGGTGCTTATCGCTGCACTAACTGGTCTGACAAGTCAGACTTAGTTCTAACCTAACTGGACATTTTATTAGTGGGGATGTGTCTCCCCCTGGTGGACCTCTAGTGACTCGTGTCTAACTGTTTAACTCATCTGACCCACTTTTAATTGATCCAAATATATAATTTATGGTAAAAAGAGATCAGAATCAGAAAGAATTAGGATTAATTTTGGAACAGGTTTTCTCATAAATTATATCTGTCTTCCAAAAAAATTCTTTTTCATCAGTGTTGTATTTGTTAGCCTTTTTTAAGATAAAAAAAAATCTTATTTGTTTTAAGTCAAAATTAAAGGTGCTGTAGGAGATTTTGGAAAAATGGTTCCAGCAAGCTATATTTTTGAACATACACAACCATGCCTCTCCCTTCAGACCACCCCTCGAAACCACGCCCTCATAGCACATGAACGTGCATGCTACATCTACAGCAACAGGAGCAGCGTGCCTCCTATTTGGTAGCTGGATGCAGAGCGCTATGATCACTCCTCCGAAACAGTTTATTAACGCCTAAATTATCTTAAAATGAGGAAATCTGCCGGCAAATCATGTTTGCTTTTATTCTCCTTGTGCCTGCAGTTGCAAGGAGGCGACCACGCCAGAGGCTGTTGTTGAATGGATTTCCCAGTGACAAGCGCAGCGCCGGTATGTGGGGGTCTGAGCGGCTCCCACAGAGAAATAATCTTTGAAGGCAGGATGGTAATCTGGATGAACTGACTGCACAGACCATGTTTTCAAGAGGACTTTCTCACTTCAACATAGATTCTAACGACTTTTTACCCACTACTACCTAGAAAGACCCAAACAAACTACAAAACCCGTTGACACAATTGGCCAAAAGTCGACACCGTGCTCAACATATTTATTACACTTTTAAATGGCGGCATCTGGTGGATGCAATGAGAACTACCTTTAAGCAGATATCCTGATATCTGTATTAATTCATGGCTGAACTTTTTTGCTTCCTGGTAATGGTATTAATAATGTTAATATAAATAAATTATTTTCAAAAACAAATGTCTGACGTTTAAAACTGTAATCTGTTTAACAGCCATTCTGATGCATAGCAGATATTAAAACCTGTCTGAGCTGAATGTTGAGTAGTTCTACCTCAAAATATGATACTGTACTTTAGGATGTTTTTAACATTAAAAAAAGATAACGTGGGAAGGGTCTGTGCTTATGTACCGGGTCTTTGCTCATGTTACTTTAAATTGTAAAATTGAGAGGAGATTGTTTTGCACCTTTGTTTTTCAGTTAAACAATTTTTAATAAAAATAAAAAAACGTAAACAGTGATTGACCTCTTTCTCACTTCTTCTCCAGTTTTGGAGAAGACCCACTCAAATGGTACCGATGCTGCTGCCATTAACAAATATTTTTATCATGCTAATTTATGTAAATTGGGATAGGTGAGTATAGACTAATATTGGAGTGGGTCTTCTCCTCTGCAGAGGTAGGGCTCCTATATATGTTTGAATTTACACTATGGCATGTGCTGTCAGGCTTTGGGTTTTCCAGGTCACACCCACAACAAAATAAATACAATAAAATATCTTTGAAATTGTTCTGAAGATATTATGATGATTGAAATGATTCTAACCAACTCTGCTGTCCGTAGTTCACACAGGTTTTTCACGTTCCTCATGTGGTTCTAAATGATAACAATGATCATATTAAAGGAGAAGCATCAATAACTAATTGATGCAGCCTCCAGAGACTCTCCCTCGTATCAGGTCCTGCAGCAGGCCTCCTGAGACTCATCCTCGCCTCCGGCCCCATGGCCGGCCTCCAGAGACTCTTCCTAATCAATCTTCTGAGATTTTTTTTGCCCTCGCCCACTTTAGGTGGGTTGTTTTTGGTTTTGGACTTGGTTATTTTGGTTTCTTGCCCTCCTTGCCTGTTTCCCCCTCCGCCCACCCTGGGTGGGTTGTTTTTTGTTTTGGACTCTGTTTTGGTGTTTTCGTTCCCTCCTTACCTGGTGCCCCTCCGTCCACCTGGGTGTTTTTGTTTTCTTTGACTGATCTGGGTAGTCTGGTATCAGCTCTTGAGGGGGTACTGTTGGGATCGGGGTTTGCTCACCAGAGGCATGGGATCCCTTCCTGAGGCTTGTGCTCACCTGCAACACCTGCTCTTTCATCTCCTCATCAGCCCGTGGGCCTACTTAAGGATAGGGAGACTAACACTCAACGTTAGAGTGTTTGCCAGTAGCAGGTTAGCAAAAAGCTGAGCCAACCTGCCTGTCTGAGTCTTCTGACTTTTTAATGACCCAAGCCTGATCCTGTTTCCCCTTTCTGTCTCACAGATAAATCCAGCCTGACTACCAGTAACTCTGGAGAGTTATCTCTGCTGTGATTTGCCTGCCTGCTCTCTGTTGAACTCTGGAGGGCCTCTTCTGTCAGCTGCTGCCTGCCCGCCCTCAGAGGAAAACTTGGAGAGAGACACAGTCTGCGATCTACCTGCAAGCACACAGTAAGCTCTGCACTCAGACCGTCTCAACCCAGCTCTCAAGAGAGAGAGAGAGAACCATACCTGGAGTCTGCCAGCCTGCACACTGACCATCTCAACTCAGCTCTCAGGAGAGAGAGAGATCAAAACCTGGAGTCTGCCAGCCTGCATTCAGACAGTCTCTGCCCAGCTCATTAGAGAGAGAGAGAGAGAGAGCTCATCTGGAATCAACCTGCCAGCACTCAGACTGCCTGCGCCCAGCTCTCAGCTCTCCTCCTGCCTGAACTGTGTTCTTAACCTGGAACCTGCCCGCCAGCACTCAGACTGCCTTAGCCAAAGCTCTCAGTTCTCCTCCTGCCTGCACTCAGCTCAACCTCTGCTAGCCCTCAACCCTCAGTCTGCCAACAGCCTCTGGATCCACAAGGTTTCCCCCCTCTCTGCAGCTCTGCTCATCTCCTGATCAGCGGTGAACCAAATCCAGATCAGTCTCCCTAACGCTGGACTATTATTTACATTTCTTAAATAAACCTTTAAAATTTTCTCCTGCCTCCGAGTGTTCTGCATATGGGCTAGGTTCCATTAGCCATCATGACACATATATCCCAGCCCAATTGCTGGTAACCATCCTAACAATCTGTGTCCTCCACAATACCACCATATACCAGCTCTATTTACTGTTAATAGAGTAAAAATTACCATCTCCAGTAATGTCAACAGAAGTCTTGCAATACTTTTTATCTAATTGCCCCACCTGAATGATTTTTGTAGCAGTATTTTTGATCAATACAGGTAACATTGGAAGTCTGGGATGCTGTATTTTGAGGAGCAGAACGATAAAGGCTGAGCATCAGGCTGAGCATGCATTATCTAAATTATTCTGATTTTACTTGTAATAGGCAGGCCTATTCCAATCAGACCTAGACAAAGCAGAAGAAGATAAACTTTAGCCGACTATATGAGAAAAGTATTGCAGGAAAAAGAAGTGTCAAAAGCAAGTTTACTGCCGAATGATTCTGTCTCCCAACAGGAACCACTCAGCATTAAGCTAGGAGACTGGGTGTTCATCAAACTTGTGTAAAGCGTATACTGAAACCAGGCAAGTTCCCTATCATAAACGTTCATGCTATGTCTAAGAGACTGCGTAATCGAAACTAACATCTGCTGTTGTAATGTGTTGACTGCTCAATAAAAAGCCTGGCAAATGTTGGGCCAAGCGGAGATGCAGAGATTGATTCTTCAACTCTGCCTATCTCCCCTTTGCAAAGCACTGTCAGGAAAAATCTTACACTGTCTTTGTTTCATTTTTTACAGGTTAAATTTGGGGAAACTTAACAACCCTAACACTCTGCCCGATGTTGGGCCCATAGGCCGAGACAACGATGAGAGGCCTGTCCCCAACCTTCTTGTTGACCGGGGTAAACTCCAACATGTGACGACTATGATGGGGGGCAATGAGCAAGGCCACCCCAGCTGTGGAGTGAGTAATCTCTTCTGGCATCATTTGCCAGGGTAACAGTATTAGAGCTAATGATTTAAAAAGGCTCACCCAGCTAATAAAGAAAGCTGGCTCTGTTCTAAGAACTCCTCTAAAACCTCTGGAGATTGTTTTAAAAAGAAGAAGATCTTAATAAGGTGAAGAAAATTACAAACAACAGTGAGCTCCCTCTTCAGAACATTTTTAAACAACAACAAAATGTCTTCAGTTAAAGGCTTCTCCACATCAGGTGCAAGACAAGACAGATACAGTATCCGTTCTGCCTACAAATATTATTAATAATTAATCTCAATTAAAAAAAAACGTTATGTGTTACTGCAACATTTAATTTACCTTTTGAGATAATAAAGTACTTTTGGGTTGAATTACATTGATGGCCAGATATACAAAAGATTTACCAAGGAGCACTGTTTTGCACTTTAGTGGATCATTAAACAAAGTAATCACCCCTCTGCCTTTTTTAAACAGCCTGTCATGATGAAGAAAATGTAATTAGGAGGTGTGGTCTCCAGTAAAATCGATATCTCATTTTCACCTAACAATATTTCTGTTAGGAACATAAAATCAAGATTTTGCTTGATTTTATGTTTCAATGAAGAGCATTTGTAATTTATTGTTCACAAATGCTCTCAATCTAAACTCACTAAGCTCAAGCTGTTTTGCAGGTAGCATGGGTAAACATTTCAGTCTCTTGATGTGCAGATCTGATAGGGATATACCTCAAGGGAGTTGCAGCTATCATCACAGCAAGCAAAACAGCTACGACATATTAACTCCACCAGGCAGAGTAATTTTGCGCACTGCAGTCTTCAGGTTTTTTTTTTTTTTTTTTAAAGTTTATGATATCCAATAAATGTCATTCATCACCGGTCTTTTCTATGTCGTGTATGGTCAATGGAGGTATTTTAGCTAACATGGACCTGATAATAATAATAAAAAAACTTTATTTATCTCACATTGGAGAAATGTATCTCTTCATTTAACCCCTCCCCTTGAGGAGCAGTGGGCTGCCATTGTGCAGCGCCCAGGGAGCAGTGTGGGGTTAAGGGTCTTGCTCAGGGACCAAGAGTGGCAGTCTGGGGGAGTAGGGGGTCGAACTCCCAATCTCAGGATTCAAAGCCCTATTCCCTAACCACTAGGCCGCCACTCCCCCTCGCCTGTCCTCTACTCATTTTTATTTCAAAATAAATTTTTTCTTTTCTTTGTCCAGTTTGAGTATCCTTGTCCAAGCAAGGGAGAGACGTGTCTGAACAAGCAGAAGGCAGAAGTCTCTGATTAAGAGCGAATACTAATTTGCTAAAGGCCCCTGAAGTTGAAGGCCACATAATTTTTGATGGTTGGTTCATTAAGTAACTTGCGGTATAAAATCGACATGGTAAAATGGTTCTTCACCTTTTGAGTCCAAAAATTTAGGGAATACAATGATTTAAACTAAAACCTATTCTTTTTCTTAAATGGGACTTTGATTTGGAAATGTTCCAGTGTGGTTTGTTCTATTGTTGCTGGTGTTTGGACAGCTCCCTGGTTTGGTGTTGCATCCAAGGTAGCAGTTTGGAGATAAAAAAGTTCATTTTAGTCTAAACACCATCCTGAGGCTCTTCCTTCATTATTAATGTTTTTCAATCTTTAGAAATATGGAACAGATAACATTTTATCATTTATTTGTTTTTGCCATTTATTTAACTAAACAAAATCTATAATTTCAAAACTCTTCAGAAAGAAAATAGAATGATTCTCTGTACATTATATCAACGTTGGGATTTTTAAAATAATCTGTTTTATTCAAACAAGTATCAGAATTTTATTTTATTTGAAAACAGGAACAGAAATAAATCAGGATAATATGAATCAAATCCAGAGGAAAAAAAATCACATAAAGTAGAACTGCAGCAAATATACTAAAAGAAGTTTTAACATATGAAAGTATAAAATTTGTCAAAAATTAGAAGCCGGCAGAACCACATAATTTCTGTTGATTGAGAAAACTGCACATTTCAATGAACTTTGACTAATGAATAAAATGAAAAAAATGAGAAACAGAACATCCTGATTATCAATCTAAAGCTTTGATAAGAAACTAACAAAAAAACAACATGTAGATCTTAGACTCTTTAGACTCACCTCAGCACAAAGATACTGAGGAACCAGAACTTAACACCGAAAAACCAAACCCAGGATGCAGAGGATCAGTAAATGTGGTGCTGAAGGTGTGGAGGTGGATCAATGAGTCAGAGAAGACACTGTAAAAGGACAAAACACCAGCAGGATAGTCTACATAGACTGCTACTCTGTTAGAGACAGAAGGCGAAGGGATAGATGCTTCTCTGTTATTGTGCCACACAGAACAGCCACCACCCTCAGAGCATGTCAGACTCCACGATTGATTATTCAATCCAAAAAAAACGTCTCTCATGTCTCCTTTTCTCCTGATTCTCTGGTAACTCACTGATATACAAATATTTCCTTTCCACTCAACCTCCCAGTAACAGCGATCAGTCAGTACAGTTCCACACAGAAGCTGAGGAAGATCAAATCTCTCTGGATGGTCAGAATAGGACTGAAGCTCTCCCAAACACGTGACCTTCCTGTTGTCCTCAGACAGTTTCAGGTATTTGTTCACTGTTTTTGTGTCGATGGTGATCTGACAGGAATCTGATGGAGAGAACAAACACAATCCAGCTGCAGTTATTGATCATTTATTGAACTTTGATGAAGACTCCTGAATGATTGATGGACAGTTTGAAGATGGTTGAATGTGAGCTGCTTTGTTGTCATGAATCCAATGAAAAACACACTTACACTTCCTCAGACCTGGTGTTAACCATCGTTCTCCAGCAGGCTCCACCCTGAAAGGAGGGGACTTAGACCATCAATCTCTTTTTAACACGCTGGCATGGATGTCACATGTCTCTGACACAAAATCATTTCGGATGAGGTTTTTTGTACTTAGTTTTCACATGTTAAGAGGTGCGTATCTCACCACTGGTGACCATGAAAGAGTTATCTGTGTGGGAAAAAGGTAAAATCCTAGGATAGCAATATTTTTTCTTATTCTTTTTAGTTCACGCGAGATCCTGGTCGACCTGTAAGTTTTTTTGTTGTCCTTTTCGAGGCCAATTCTCCAGTCGTGCAAGAATTGTTTCGATTGGGCCGAGTTTCTTATAGTGTACAGGAGGTAGGGAGGGATGATTAGCATCTAACGACCACCCCTGATTAGGAATCGTTGGGAGAAAATTAAACATGTTTGAAATTCAGTCGGCCGTCGTGAGGTGTTCGTGTATAAAGCCTGCTGTTTAAGCAGAGGTACAAGCCGGTTTACCAGAACATCGAGCACTGTGCATGTGCAAATAAGGAAGTTCTTCTTCTACTTCTTCTAGAATGACGAGTTCGGTCAGGCTGATGTGTGGATCTTGGACATGCAGTTTGAGCAGGTAGATCGCATCAGAGCATCGAGTCACACAGTGTGAGAACATACATCGTGTGCTGTGAACCTTTAAACTCTTTGGTTTCATCATACAGTTTGAGCTGTAGCTGCATGATTGAAAATATCACACAGTGTATGCCTGGCTTCAATTCTTCATTAACAGCAGTTCAAAACAGAAACTAGTTAAATTTAATTTGTATTTGGATATGTCTCTTCTGTCTGCTATTTTAAACATCTGTTTCCACATGGACCTATATTTGTCCCCCTGCTGTTCTCAGAACTATGTCATAAATGGACTGCTGGGTTGTTTTGTTTCCTGTCCCATTTTAAAATAATAGCATTAGGTCATAATCCTCATTATCATGGCAATACCTCTTCCTCCTCTATTAGACTTTTCCTGCACATGCAGCAGGTTCCTCCATACCTGAGATCTTCCAGTCTCCATTCTGCATCCTTCAGTCCAGCCGACAGTAGCTTCCTTCCTGACTCTCCTGGATGGTTGTAGCTCAGGTCCAACTCTTTCAGATGGGAGGGGTTGGATCTCAGAGCTGAGGCCAGAGAAGCACAGCCTTCCTCTGAGATCAGACAGCCTGACAACCTGCAGACACACAGGACAGGATTACAGCATGACAATGTTCCGGTAGAACCCAAGTGCTGTAACAAATATTTTCAGAATAAAAAAAACAATAAACTGGAGCTTAAAAGGTTAAAGCAACACTGTGTAACTTTTAGCCACTAGGGGTGCTAAACTTTTAACTTTCAGGTTTGACACTCCTGAAAATAACTGAAAGCACTGCATGGCAGCTAAATGACTTTCAATGTTTTTAAATCTGGTGGCAGATCACTTTGGACCAGTGGAGTAAGTCATGGAGTTCCTGATAAATGCAAGGCCATATTCACCCATTTACCTGAGAGTTTCTAGTTTGCAGTTTGGACTCTCCAGTCCAGCAGATAGAAGCTTCACTCCTGAATCCTGCAGGTTGTTGTTACTCAGGTCCAGTCCTCTGAGACTGGAGGACTGGGAGCGGAGAACTGAGGACAGAGCTGCACAGCTTCTCTCTGAGAGGTTACAGTAACTTAGCCTGAGGAAACAGAGAGGAAAATCTGTCATTATAAATCCATCAATGCATGAATAAAATTTAGCTAAGATGAAGGATTAAGCTGTGGTCTTGATTCATGGGAGAAAATGGTCAGAAAACTAGTTGAAGACAAAAGTTGAGAAAAAAAAGTTTTTGAAATAAAATTTCCATCTTTTCAAAAACCAGTTAATGGAAAGAAGTCTTCATCCAAGATGATGGAGATCATTTACCTGAGAGTTTCTAGTTTACAGTTTGTACTCTCCAGTCCATCAGATAGAAGCTTCATTTCTGAATCCTGCAGGTTGTTGTTACTCAGGTCCAGTTCTCTGAGACTGGAGGACTGGGAGCTGAGAACTGAGGACAGAGCTGCACAGCTTTTCTCTGAGAGGTTACAGTAACTCAACCTGAGGAGACAGAGAGGAAAATCTGTTATTAAACAATTGATCACTAATGTTGTTTATTTCTTTCCAGTCAATGTCAATGTCAGTGTCAAATTTATTTATATAGCACTTTAAAAACAGGTATAAAACTGCACCAAAGTGCTGTACAGGACAAACAATAGTACTAATTAATAAAAACAGATTATCAAAACACTTCAAGTAAATGCCAAAGAATAAAAATGAGTTTTAAGAAGCGATTTAAAATGATCCAGGCTGTGGGCAGATTTAATTTGAAAAGGTAAATTGTTCCATAAAATTGGAGCAACAACAGAAAAAGCCCGATCTCCTTTCCTCTTAAGTCGGGTCCGAGGGACTGTCAGTAATAGCTGATTATTTGATCGTAAGCTTCTGGATAAATTTAAAGGGAAATTTTAAAATGTCCCGAAGTCAACAACAATATTTTCCCACTGGCCCAAAAATCTGTTTAAACCTCAGAACAATGGGCTTTTAGTTTCAGTGGCAGTGAGTGACAGATCACTGATGTGTGTCTACCCAGGTCAAACAACTCAGAAAGCAACCCGCGTTAAAATCTCCTCAGCTCTGATCGGCATGCTGTGGGAAAACCAGAGCCGGGATGACCCGCTAAATTACGTGATACCACACCAAGCAGAAACTTTCTAAAAAGCAGAAACAACTCTGTTTATGCCATGCAGCTATCATAGAGGGGTTAGACCAGTGGGGAGGGAGCCAAATCCTGATTGTTAGCTGGTCGAGCCATGTTTGAGAAACGCGCGTTTACCCACTATTTTCAGTTGGAAAGAGACTCAAGAGACATCTATGAAACTGTCTGATACTATGTATTTATAT
>JAGKQL010000052.1:804139-816752 GCA_018398635.1 Cyprinodon brontotheroides
GGTATAAGTAAACTGTAGCATGGATCCTGCTGTGCTTCTGGAAAACATCCAAAACATACATGTTAATTTATGACCATAGAAATTTGGTTTAAAAGAAGACTAAAAGAAACACTAATAAAACCCCAACAGGTTGATATGAAACCATTTCAGACCGTTTCCACGGTTAAAGCCGGTAGATAAAGCTCACCTCTCTGAGGATGAAGCTCCAGAAGATTGGAGGTTGATGAGTTTACCCTTTGAGATGTCACTCTTAATGGACACACAGCTGGGTTCTGTTCCGAGTTTCCTGGAAGAAAAGGTATGTTAAAGAATATTCAGCAATTGTTAGGTTCAGTAAATCTTACAACATGTGAAAGATTTTAGATACAATCAAAGGGATTAAAGATGTTATTGTGAACAAATAAACTTATATTTTACCTGATTAGAAATATTTGGTGACTGTTAATGATAATAGACCAAGTTTTATGTTAAACATTGATGCGGTGTGCAAAAAAAATGTTCAGCATTAAAAAACCTGAATTTATTTAAAATTTATGATTAATTATTGACTATTTTATCAGTGTCTGTTCTCTTACTGTTTTGTAACCTGGTTTAGTTTTCTTGGTCTTATCGAGCAAACAGAGAAAGATGAGGCTCATTAATGTGGCAAGAAAGGTGATCAGACTGCAGCAAGACCAGCTCAGGATCATTGCTTTAAGGATCTGACTATTAAATATTCTAAATAAGGAGTGCTATATTTGCATAGGTGGGTAATCTACAAGGATTTAAGTTTGGTTCTGTTGAATGAGGAACTGTTTGCTGCTGGCAGTTTGGAAATGGATAGAAAGAAAGATGAAGTTCTGAGTCATATTCGATTTAATGAATTAATGATAGTAAACCCAAAAATGATATTTGATAATAATGATTAATAGTGTAATTCTCATATTAGTATCTCAAGTTTGCATAGAAGGAAAAAGAAAAAATTAAAAGGAGTGAATATCAATCAGAAAATCTAGAAAAGCCGACTTCATCTGCTCCTCAATCCCAACCCTCTTCGGACAGAGAAGAAGCCATGGTCAGGATTACAGGGAGATTTTGCTCTAAACAGCTGGATTTATCTCACAAACTCCTCACAACACCAGTCTAACTTAAAAGAACATGAACCAGGGGAGGTGAATAGTAATTTATTGTGCTCTTGCAATAAGTTAGGGATGTTCATTTCAAGCAGCCACAATCACTACTTACATTTCCATTATCCGCTTCCTTGTATTTTCCACATTTTAATCATAGGTGTATAATCTACATATTTATGAAGACGCATACTTATAAAGTTTGAGCCAGAAGTTTCTGTTGGGATCTGGAGGCTTGTCAACCTTTCTCCACCAGAGGGAGCCTGAGATCTTCCTCCTGAGGGCGTGAGCTGACTTCTACACACCTGTTTCCCATCTGCTCATCATGAGGCCTTCTTAAGGAGGAGGAGGCTGACACTTCCCTGCCAGAGTGTTTGCCAGTAATGATCCTGACTTATCTGGATATCAGTCAAATCCTGGAGAAAACAATCGCTGCCTGGAACCTGCCTGTCTGCCCTCCGCCTCAGCCTCCGTCTCTGCCTCTGCCCTCAGCCCTCAGCCTGCCGACCAGCCTCTGGACCCAGAAGGTGCCCCCCCTGCTGATCAGAATACCCTCTGAGCAGGTATTAATCCAAGCCGCCGTTAAACTGCAAGTTTCCTGGATCTACTCTAACCGATCTGTCCTCCTCAGACCCAGTTCACATTTCACTGTAAACTTTGTAAATAAACCATTTAACTTTTTCCCTGTCTGCTGAGTGTTTCTGCATGTGGGTTAGATGCTTTGACCCCAACAAAGACAGTTTCACTCAATCTACGCATAAAATCATATTATAGAATAGCTTTGCATAAACTATCCAGTTTGCACGTTTTATACATCAAATCTTTTGAAAATTAGACATTAAGGGAATGAGAGGCTAAATTCATCCTTATTTATGTTATGGACACATGAACAATTATACAATGGAAACAACTTTACATACTTTTAAGAACAGAAATGTGGAAAAATAAATAAATAAAACCAAGATGCAATAAAACCATTTCAGGCTGACTCAGTTTCCACAGTTACAGCAGTTAGAAACAGCTCACCTCACTGAGGATGGAGGTCCGAGTTTACCCTTTGACTTGTCATTCTTAATGGGCATATAGCGGGGTTCTGTGTTGAGTATCTGATGGATCCTGGCAGAAAAAGTATGTTTAAGAATATTCACTGATTGTTAAGTTCAGGAAATCTTACAAGATGTGAAAGGTTTTAGATACAATCAAAGGGATGAAAAACTTTATTGAGAACAAATAAGCTTATATTTTACCTGATATAGATATTTAGTAACTGTTAATTATAATAAACAAAGTTTTCAAGTTAACATGGACACTGTGTGCAAAAAAGGTTCAGCATTGAAAAACCTGGCTAATTATTTACTATTTTATCAGTGTTTTATTGAGTCTGTTCTCTCTTACTGTTTTGTAACCTGGTTTAGTTTTCTTGGTCTAATTGAGCAAACAGAGAATGATAAGGCTAATTAATGTGGCAAGACAAGTGATCAGACATTTTATAGGGAATTTGATCTTCTTCCACCTGGCTGCTCTTGGAGGAGGCCTAAGATTAGAACAGATCCCAGGGTTTCTTCCATACCTACTGCTATTGCTGAACTTGCTAAGACTGAGCAAACCACATCAGACCATCTCCTAGTCCCCCAAACAGCAGTGAACTTTGATGTCTAGTTTATTTTTGGATAATAACATGCTTTGATGCATTATGTGCAAGATTTTTAATTTACTGTGGCAAGATGTGTCAGCAGCATCTAAAATCTGTAAAGACATTTCCGATTGACTCAGTTTATTACGATACAGCAGATAGATCCAGCTCACCTTTCATAGAATCGAGGTTCAGAACTTTTGGAGTTCTTTGGAGGCTCCGCTGAATCATCTCCGGGCTCTGGTTCACCTTTAATTTTCTGTTTTTTATGAATCCTGTCAGAAGAAAAGAACTAATTAAAACACATTTTAATAGATCGAACTGGTTGGTGTCTCTCAGCTGGTTCAGCTGCTGGTCAGAACAAGCTGAGCTGGTTCTGTTCAGTCTGGATGAAGAACCAGTGAGGAACAGCAGCAGCTTCATGACCAGGTCTGTTTGGCCTGATATAGTGAACGCTGTGTGAAAAGGAATGAGGCCAGTTAGAGATTAAGATCTCACCTCTGAGCTTCATCTTCCTCACTCTGAGTGGTTTTAGAGGGCGGGGCTCCCTCCTCTCTGTCCTCACACAGATCCATGCTGCTGAATCCACACCAGCTCACACACTTTCTACCTGCAGACATAAGTTTGCAGATGACACATCATTACGGTGGGTCTCATATCTAAGTCCCACTGCAGAGAAGAGGTCCACAATCTGTCATAGCGGTGCTCAAGAAACAACCTGATACTGCACACCAGTCAGACGGAGGAGGTCATAGAGGACTACTGCATCTAGACCAGGGGTCTTCAACGTTTTAGGCCAAGTGTTGGGAGCTGAGAAGTGGGCTCCACCTTCCTCCAGCAGATCCACTGCGGAGATCCTCCTGAGCCGAGCCTCCTGCACAGCTGAGGCTCATTCCATCATCAGAGGATCCACAGTATTAAGCTGTCTTCAGACCTTGCCTCAACGCCGCAGTGTTGATCCAGTTGGTTAGCACCTAAGCCTAGTATCTCTGAGAACCTTTGTTGACTTTTTGAATCCAGACTGGATTCTAACCTTGTCTATCTGTTTTTCCAGGAAACCTGTTTTTCTCCTGTCAGGAAGAGCTTAACCTGCCGAGCCTGCCCTCTGAGCCAAACCTGAAGTCTCTCTCTGGATTCCCATGCAGCTCTGGACCAAGAGCTGGAAACTCAAAGCCAAGGTCAGCTCACTCTCAAGAAGTAAGACGCTGAAGCAGCTAACGGACTCTGCTGAACAAACTATCTCCGGACCCAACAGTTTCCCTCTCAAGGCTTTAACCAAGAACCCTCAAGGTACAAATCTGAAACTGTCTGAATCAAACTCCTCTGAGCAAACGCTAACTGAACTGTCTCCCACGCAGACTCCAGTGAACCAGTTCCCCAGGCCTGAACCAGAACCAGTGGTTAACTCTGTGCTTGTGACAATAAACATTGTTAAACCTTTTTACTTCTGTTTCCGTCTCCGTGGTGTTCTGCATAACTGGGTCTCACTAGTGAACCCATCATGACACAGATGACCCACAAACTTATTGCTAAATGGAGCGGGGACCCTAATTATATATATTTTATAAAATAGTGTTATATCAAACTGGTCCTATAGTCACTTCTATTACATATGGAGTCATGCAACTGAAGTAATTTCTTCCTGGGATTATTAAAAGTATTTATGATTCTGATGCCTGGTTGATGGGACAGGTGTTGTGAATGAAACGGTGCGTATAGGTTTTAAAGAGCTCCTGTGTGTCGCTGAATGTGTGCATTGATGACTGAAAGACATCTTCTGCCTCCATTTATCTGTTTACTACAGTTAGTTGAATTCATGTTAATGTGGATTTAAAGACATTTTAATTAGTGCAAAAAAATTGCAGGAGGGAATATAAAAAAAAGTAATCAACCAAGACTTTCGCGACCCCCATGCAGCACCTCCGCGGACCCCCTAGGGCTCGCGGACCCCCTAGGGCTCGCGGACCCCCTGTTGAAGACCTCTGATCTAGACTCATTTTAAAGAAGTCATCACCTGGAAATCTGACTGTTTCATGTGAAAACATGGGAGTTGGTTTTTAGCCTATTTTAAAAAGATGCCACAGAATCCTGAGATTGAGAGTGGCTTTTTATCGTTTGTTTTTGGTATTCTTGTTTTGCTGTTGCTGGCTTTTTATTCATACCAGAAAGCACTATGTGGTAATTACTGATTCTGTCTCTCTGGTCAGGAAGCAGTCATGTAGACAGAGTCCTCAGGTCTTTAGAGACCTATTGACTCCAGAATCAAATAAGATGAGGAACCATTTAGTTTCTCTGCCTTATCAATCTGGAACAAGCTATCTGAAAACCTGCAATACTCAATAACTAATCAATATGTTTGCAAATATCCACCACCTAGGGCTCAAGGAAACATGAACGGCTTTACTACACACAGATATATATATTTAAATGTAAAATAACTTTTCTCAGTCTTTAAGAGTTTTTGGAGTCCACCCTGGACAGGCCGCAGTCCATCGCAGGCCTAGCAGATTTTCCTTTGGTTGAAAGTCAAAAAAGACATTTAAAGCAGGGAGCATGCCATATAGCCTTTCTTTCGTTGTGAAAAAAACAAATAATGTTGTCACAGTCTTGGTTCTGTTTTGTTTTCTTTTGAGTATTCAGTTTTACTGTGCTCCATGTTTTCTAGTTTTATTGGTTTGATTTTTATTTTGTTGTGTTCTCTGGTTATTTTTCAGTTTTCAGGTTTAATTTGTTGCCCTCTGCTGCCCTCTTGTGATATCCTTTTTCCCTTTTTCTCCTTTTTCCTGTCTGCTCTGTTTACACCTGCTCCCAATCTGTTCCTTAGTCCTCTCTTTGTTCAGTCTCCTATAAATACACTCATTGTGCAGTATCTCAGTGCTGGTTCCTCGTCTAACTTCGACCTCCATCGTCTTACAGTGTCTTACCTCATCATGATTGTTTTCCCCTGATGTCCCCATGGTCTCTGGTTTGTTTAACTTTTTTCTTGTTGGATTTTTTTAGTTTTTGGATTCCTGCATCAGTCGTTTGTTTACCTCTCATTAAATCTACAAAAATTCACCTCTGCCTCCCTGCTTCTCAAACCTCAACCAAAGCCTGACAAATTTTTCTTCATGAGGAAACATTTGGTACAAAAGCAGAGTTAGATTCCAGTAAATAAAAACACAAAGCAGTTAGTTGAGTGAAGAGAATAAAGAAATATCAGTTATTTATTCTTTTTTTAATTCCAGTTAATCAATAATCTATTAATCTATAGATTGGTCTTCAAACAGCAGAATCTTTCTGCTAAGATAAAAACTGAACATGCTTTTCAAACATCAGAACAAACAGGAACTTTTCTGAAGACAAAATTCTAGTAGAAAAACAAAGCAAACTTACAGTTTGTTCAAACGGTCCAAAGAGCTGAAGATCAAGATCTGAGCAACAGACGGAAAAGCAGGTGAGCTGCTGACAGGAGGCGGAGCTGCTCCTGTGATGGAGGTGACAGGTAGGAGGAGTTAGTGGAAGGAATCTGGTCTGACTGGTTTTTAACTGGTTTTCATCTTTAATGTTGTTCTTAACAGGACTCAGATCCTCACAGAAAACAAGTTAAGTAAAAACTCAGTTTAATCAAATGTTAACCCCAAAGACATAGTGTTCCGCTTAGATATACTGTTTTTCTAATAAAGATACATCATTGTAACTCTGAGTTTATTACCATGGCAACTGACTTTAAAGACAATCCACTCTCTGCTCTGACCAATCAGAAAGTGTCTCTATAATCTGACCTCTCCTGGGCTCAGAACACCTCAACCCTGGAGCAGGAGGCCCAATAAGGGTTCTTCAGGGTCACAATCAAAGCATCCTATGTTTCAGTGCAACAGTGGGGTATGGGAGCAACACAATGCAGGAGAGGAAGGACTTGGATGGTGAATATAGACAGGACAAGGCATTTCGGGATCTTGCTAACAGATCTGGACTAGATTATTACAAATCCAAAGAGGGCCAGAAGCATTGCTACAGACCACACCAACCTGAGCAATGAACTGTTTGTTTCTTCTTCTTCAGCAGAATAATTGAGCTGCATTTAAAATTAAGCAAATAGACCTAGAGACAAAGAAACATCAGCTGTTCATGAAGTTGTAAGATTCAAGTTCATCAATAATATAATGATGCCGTAGATAAGTCTTCAAATAGAATACCTCATGTGGCACCTAACACCTGTTCTTAGCTCCTGTTCCTAGCTCCTGATCATAGCTCCTGTTCCTAGCTCCTGTTCCTAGCTCCTGATCATAGCTCCTGTTCCTAGTTCCTATCCCTCTACCTTTTAACAGTAGGGCCGTTTCTCAATATGCGTTCTTGAGCGTTCTTGTGTGCTTGTGTGCTCGTGACACATCATCAGCCTCAGCCCGAGCACTGTTCCGTTTGCCGAGAACGCACCAAATCCTTGGATGTTGTTCTTGCCCCGCCCTTTTTATCGAGTATGCATCAGAGCAGACTTGTTCGTTGTTGAGATTGACAGCTGTCCCAGCATGCAATACGGTAACAGCAGCTTTAATGGAGAGCTCCAATAAAAGTTTAAAGTTCTCTTTTCTGTTACTGTTGTTCAATAAAAGTACCTTTTAAGATCATTTGAGGCGAGAATATTATACTTTAGAGCATCTCTATATGGTCCATTTACCGATTTAATGCATAACAAAAAAAAAGATTTCTGAAGTTGAGAGGATCGCGGGAACCAGCGTACCCCGAGGCTAACGGCAGCCCGTCTATAGCAGCCCTCTCTCTGCATAGCCGTGTGTGAAGTTCCGCTGGCTCTGATAGCGTTTTTTTTTTTGTTTTATTTGGCAAAATGTTAATTTGATGTGTGTTTATCTGACTGTGTTCATTATTATTCCCCCACTAAATGAAAAATGTCAGAATTTATTATTATCTAGAGACTATTAATAATAACAGGAGGTGAAATGCAGCTCTAGACGAGCCGAGTGTGTGGTGACCTCACGAGTACGCTTCTGTTCCAATTGACCCAGATTTATGCTGCATGCTCCGGTTCTCACCAAGTCCAGACTTTCATGTGTTCTTCTCAAGAACATACTTGGCGAGGACATGAGTCCGTACTCGCGTTCTATTGAATTGAGAAACGGCCTAGAACTCTATTGTAGTAGGTAGGAAAAGAAACCTGGACTGCTACAGTGATTCTGGACAAGCCTTAGCATTTTGAATGTCATAACATGACAGACATGTACATTAAGGATGCTGGTCAAATTGGGACTAGAGCCTGAGGGTAAGTTACAACATAAACAACAGTTCCAGTATACAGTTGAATACTTTTTTTCAAACTACAAGTTGGGGTTGTTGGCAGGATTCTCCTAGCCTCGTGAGACCATCCTGATCTCGCGAGCTTTCAAGGTTTCACTCGCTAATTAGTCTGGAGACTCTCCGCTAAAGCAGGTAAATTTGGAGCCGCTCACCAAACGAACGCCCAATCAGCGTTGGCTTCGGGAGGCAGGTTGAGGTGTGACGCAACGAGCTGGCGACAGTTCAGTCTAAAGAACATGGCGGTTTCAGCCGATGAAACTAGCGTTAGCGTGGCTATCGAGCAAGTTTTATCGAATTATGGAGTATTTTCTTCACTGAAAGAAGAGCAAAACACTGCTCTGGAGGCTTTTCTCAGAGGAAAAGATGTTTTTTGCTCTTCTCCCCACTGGTTTCAGCAAGAGTAGCCTGGCTGTTAGTACGTCATATGCTTCTGCTGATCTGATTGGTTTATTTGGCCCGTCTATCACCAGCATAGGCCAATCAGCTAACCAGTATTTTCGCCCCTTCCCAAAATTACTTCTACGGAAAGTTTCCAGATGGATATGTGGTGCAAATCCATCTGGCGGAGTCAGGTTTGGATTCTCCTATGACTGATTTTAGAGGGCAGCACATCGTCCGAAGGGTCAGGTACCACCTGGAGGTAGCAGTCTTCCATCATCAATACCCTGTTTAGAAGTTCAAGGGAGAGAGAAGAATTCTGTCTACAAGGTCCCGAAAGGTCAGTGGGAAGTTTAAAACAAACGCTTCCTTCTTTGAGATGTGAGATATATTTAAAGATTATTAGAAATCAAATGAGGGAAAATTGCTCCAAAAAATAAAATATAAGTAATTTAGCTGAGAAAAAAACTATAAAATAACCTGTTTATTCAATAGGTTGATTATTCAAATGTATTGAAATGTGTATAATACTAAAGAATCTGACTTAAATTGCATAAACACAGAACAAATACTTGAGTACATTTGATCACTGCTGCACTTTATGAATGGAAACATTCTTTTGTCACTGCTAAGCTGCTGCTCATTCATTGTCTGACAGCTGCATAAACAAATTCCATTTTGTATACACTCTGTGTATACAAAACGTCAATAAAGTTGTCTAACTCTCTAAGTCTAAAATTTTTGGTGACTATAAAGCTTCTAGTGTCAAATTGGAACATCAGGAGATCCCTGTGCTAAATACAGGAAGCATCCTGCCTCCTCCTCTTTCCCTCTTTTCTATTTCCAGCACTATTCAGATTGCTCTTATTATGGTGACCTCTGACAATGACTTTTGCTTAATAATCTTTACCAGATTAACATATTCAGAATTAGTCTGAGACACAGGTGAGCTACTTCCTGAAAGGAGGTGGAGCTTTACCTGTGTTAGAGACAAGTAGTAAGGTAGAGTTTGGTGGCAAGATTTCTAGTCTAACTGGATTCAAACTGTTTTTTTTTTTTTTTTATCAAACTCATCTGTGCTGTTGTTCTGCTGAAGATGCCACTCCTTTAAGGAAGATGGTTCAGTGAAAGCTCAGTTTCATTTCATTACCCGAGTGAGTTTATTACCATGGTAACAGACTGGAAAGATTACCTGCTCCCTGATCTAAACCATTCGAATGTGTGTTTCTGTGGTTAAATAAAGCTATAAATGCTACCATAAAAACATTAACTAGGCTCAAATCTTATTTAATATTGTTGAAAGGCTACAGACCCAGAACCACCTGTCCTCCTGAATCTGGGAAATAGTCTCTGCAACACAGCTGAAGGTTCAAACAATAAGACAAGCTGATGTTTTCAGGGCCTCCAGATTCACTCCAGCATCTAAACAAGTTTAACGAACTGAATATTGAGTCTTTAACACACTTGATGATCTAAAATCAAAAACCTGCTTCCTGGTTTTGTTGCTCAACTGGGCTCTAAAAAAGGCAGTGATCAAACCTGTTTTAAAGATACCAAAACTAAATTCATTGCTGAGGAATTCTGGGTCTAAATCCAACCAACAGCCCCCGGCAAGGATAACTGAAAATGCAGTTTATGAACAAATTTATGATATAAATAACCTCTTCAGGTCTTTCCAGACAGCCTTTAGCCAAGAGCCTTTAAGACATGGCTCTTTGTAGAGGAGGATGTTCCTTCTCCGTCTCCCACTCCCTCCCCTGTCTACCCTGCTCAGCTTGTGTGTCTTTTTTCTGTTGGAGCCTCTCTTCACATATCTTCCCAAAACTTTCCAAACTGCATTATACATTTGGTCAGCTGGTCTCTCAATGCAATTGATCTTTTTTTCCTACAGGAAGACAGGGTAAAGGGGAACCTTCTTGTCCAGATGGTACGTTTTTGTGCAGATGCAGAATGGATTCCTGGTAGAAATGGAAGATCATGTGCCTAACAATGATATCTGTCCGGGACGTAGAAGATGCATACATATTTGGAGTTTAGAAAACAGGATTTCTGTTGGAATATTGTGAAATTGGGAAGATGTCAGGGGCTGTTTTTGCCATTGTCAGGCTGCCCAGCATGTATGAGGGGATCTGCAGAGCTATCTACACTCAGACTGAGATGTTAAGGCAGCAGAACCGTAAACTGGATGCAATCCTTGCACAGGATCAAAAGCTGGCTGCGGTTCCGGGACTCAGAGGTGAAATGGTATAATCTGGGAGAAAGCTGTAAGCTCGGATCTTGGCGGACTGGTCCATAAAATCTGTTCTATTGGATTTCGCCATGATGAGACTCCAGCAAAAACTCTGAAGGCTGGAAGAAAGAATTAACAGCCAGCCTGACCTAAACAATCTGTCTCTATCTGAAATAGAGACTCCCAATTGGCCTTGAGAGACCTTTATCTAGACGAGTCTCCTGGGATGAAATGTAAATATAAGCCTCTGCGCCCCTTCCTCCAATGCAGACATCAGTGAAGCTACCTTGTTGGTTGGATCAAACTGTTACATCTGGAAACAAGACCTTAGACACTGTGTCCCCCCATGCATAATGTCTGTGTTTTTGTCTTCTTGAACGTCCTTTATCAAAACTGAATTTCCTTTTGGTGATTAATTAAGTATAATCAAATTCAATTAAATTAAATTTACACCACATAACTTTATCTTTAAATTATCAAAAACTGTTGTATCTAAGTCATTGCATGATTTAAGCTGTTTCTCATCTGCTCAAAGTTTTTCAAGGTACATTATTGTAACTCTGAGTTTATTACCATGGTAACTGATTTTAAAGACAATCTGCTCCCTGCTCTGACCAATCAGAAGGTGTCTCTATAATCTGACCTCTCCTGCGCTCAGAACACCTCCACTCTGGAGCAGGAGGCCCAATAAGGGTTCTTCAGGGTCACAATCAAAGCATCCTATGTTCCAGTGTGACAGTGCGGTATGGGAGCAGCACAATGCAGGAGAGAAAGGGCCACACTGGTGATAGGAAGCATCCTGCCTCCTCTTCCTACCTCCTTTCTTACATCCAACACTATCCAGATTGCTCTTAGAACAGCAACCTCTGAAACTCTACCACTTTGGCTTAGGTGTCTTTATCAGATCAACATATTCAGAAGTAGTCTGAGACAAAGGTGAGCTACTTCCTGAAAGGAGGCAGAGTTGTGTTGGAGACGAATGAAGTGGAGGTTGATAGGCAGACTTCTGGTCTGACTGGATTCTAACTGGTTTTTATCAAACTCATCTGTGTTTTTGTTCTGCTGAAGAATTCACACTCCAAATAAACTGAAAGTATATTGACTTATTTTAGGCTTACAACAAGTTCACTTTAATACAGTTACGCATAGTACCTTTTGATAAGGAGAAACTCCAGATCTCACTTCCCAGAAGACAATATTGTATTTGGTTTTAATAAAAAAGAAGTCTGACTTTATTGTATTCCAGCCCAGAATCCCCTGCTGTTACCTTCACCTTTTTCTTTTTTCTTTTTTTTTTTACAGTGTCCTGTCTGGCAATGTGGCAATAAGAATAATTGTCTCGATGCCAAAACAGCTTAACAGATTTTACTTTTCACAAAGTGGAGCAGTACGGCTATCGCCATAGTGTCCCTTCCGCTTGATGTATGCATATAAAATAGCTTTATTATAATTATGCAGGGAGTTTTACAGATTATATGGGACACTGCAATCTAAGTTGAACAGGAGAGGAAAAACTGGAAAAAAAGGAGAAAAGATGAAAAGAAAGAAAAGTTAGAAGGGAGAGAATGATAAAACATCTTCAGTCTTCTTCTGCACCTGCAAAGAGATACAAAACGTACAGCACAACCAACAGACATGGTACGAGACATACAATAAAGTAACACCTAGATAATATCACTGAAGTAGTATTATTTAATCTGGTACCTGGAACCAAGAACCTGTAGTTGTTTGTGAAAGTGCACTTGTGCATGTAAACTTTATACAAAGAAAAAATGCTAACTAGTGGTTGTGAAAAGACGAAGAGGTGCCCCCCCAGAGCACCGAGGCACTCACCTCAGGGACCTAGAGCCCTGTGATCAAAAGGGACCCCCTAGTGAAGGCACCAAGGGGCCAGCCCGGATATTCGACCCCCACCAGGGAGGAGGAGAGACAGCCCAGGAAAACCCCAGCCACGCAATGCCGGGCCCCGGC
>JAGKQL010000052.1:842250-863950 GCA_018398635.1 Cyprinodon brontotheroides
TGCTTTGGTTTGCTTTGTTACATTTTGTCGACCTGGTTACCCTGGTAACCAACATTTTGGCATAACAGCAGCATTGTATGGCTGTAGGGCTTGCCATAGTGTTATCATTTTAATTGTGTAGAGAAAATATTGCCTGAACTTTTAAATACTAGGCTTAAAACTTTCCTTTTTGATAAAGCTTCTAGTTAGAGTGGCTCAGGTTATCCTGATCTATTCTATAGCGTTCTGCTGCTATAGGCTTAGAATCGGTGACATAGGGACCCCTTTTCACCTAATGATGTGAAGTCTTCCTGGAGAGTAGAGTCATTGATGATGCCATTCTTTCTTTTTCGCGCCCAGTTTCGTTCTTGAACTCAGTGGGCTCAGCAGATGGCCGCCACACTGAGTCTGGTTCGCTGGTGCTTCTTCCTGTTAAAAGGGAAGCTCTTCCACTGTCAGCGCATGCACGCTCAGTGAGGGATTGCTTATAGTCGGCAAAAATACGGGCAAATTTACCTGCTCATCCAGGATGAATGAATCATGCAGCTTAAAGACTGTCAGCAATCAGCTGATTGAACTGTTTCTATAAAGAGCCTGAAGTGGAGAAACGCTGTGAATTGGTGCAACATAAACAAAATGAATTCCATTCTATTCAGTGTATTTCTATAGCACCAATCACATCATGTCATCTCAGGTCACTTTCCAGTTCACCAGATGATCCAGTCAGATTGATTCAAAGTTTTTCTGGCCTAAGGAAAACCAGCTGATTGCATCGACTCATTGACTCTTCAGCAATCCCTCACTAAGCATGCTTGTAGCGACAGTGGAGAGGAAAAACTCCCTTTGAACAGGAAGAAACCTCCAGCAGAACCAGGCTCAGTGTATCCTCAGTGAATTGGAATAAAAAGCAATACATCCCTAATTTTATTGGCCAATCTCTCGTGTCAATATATCAGTATCAGTTACTAACATTTATTTATGAGATAACGGACCACATTCTAAGCTTGTTCACGGCTACAGCCTGAACATTGCTAATTAAAGCAAACATGAGAGCTCCCTCTTCTGGACAGCATTAAAACTGTAAAGAATCAATGTGTTTGAATTTGAAGCCTGAACAGCAACGACCCTATAAACATCACTCACACCAAGGTTCCCTGTTTCCATTCTATGGCGTTCTGTAATCTTTCAGTTCTGGCTTGTTTTTTCTAGTTCCTGTACTGTTGATGCATTATTTCCTGGACCATCTGAGATAAATCATCTGAAGGACCCGGGGCCTCCCAGCTTTTCAGAGATGAAGCCAGAAGGTCTCCTAAACTGGAGGCGTTTCACAGAAAGCAGTCAGTCGTCTGAAGTGTAAGCAGAGTAAAGAGGACACATCTGGCCGGGCGGGTCGAGGTCAGACTGTAGATCATCTGAGCTCTGCGGGGGGGAAGCAGAGCCTCGGTGCTGCTGGGGAATGATGGGTGGAGGCAGGCGGGGGTAATTAAAGGAGAGCAGGGTGTTTATGAGGGGAAACTTGAAGGAAGACTCATAAAACAGCTTTAGAGGCTTCATTTTCTTTATTTCACTCATTTTTATTTTCCCTATCAGGGAACTATCCGTTCTCTGCAGACCTTCTGGAGACCAAACCACCAGAACCAGTCCTAATGGGTCTGTGAAGCAGCTTCTGTCTGTTCTTACGGGTTCTATGGCTGCATGCTAACTGGTTGCCTGCTGAGTGGTTGCTCACCTGCTGCTCATCAGCTGGTTGCTCTTTGGTGAAGAACCTGCTGATGAGAACCAGATGCTAGAAGATCCTCATCAGAGGGAAACATCTGAAGGACGCGTAATGATGGCCTTCCTGCTGCCAGCTGGAGGGAAGTGTGACGTGGTTCTGATCCGGTGTAGAGAGGCCAGAATGTTTTCCTGTTTTAGGATGGAGAACCTGAGGTTGATCCGACACGTTGGACTCAGAACTAAAGCATCACCTTTTCCTGGGCGGACAGAACCGTCCTGCTTGGCGTAGAATTCAGAACCAGCGCAGGAAATGGATCCGATCCTTTTAATTCAAAGCCTCCTACTGAAAGTTTGGGTTGTCCTCTAAGAACCGAAGCAGCTACAGTAGATGGTTAACCGGCCATTTTATTACACTGCAAAAACCATCCAGAAATAAGTACAAAATTTCTAAAAATAAGTGCATTTACACTTAATTTTAGTAGGTAAATAAGACGATTTGCCAATGGAATGAGTATTTCTACTCCTAAAATAAGACAATTAGATAATATTCACTTGAAATAAGACAAAGCAATTGTTTTTTTTCTTATTTTAAATGTAAATTGTCTTGTTCAAAGTGGCAAGGTGTCTAACTTATCTCCCTCAATTCAAGACGAAATTCACTCAATTTAAGCAAAGAAACCAACTCAGCACAGATTTCCATTTTTTGCAGTGTAGGTACATCTGGTCCTGGTTCTGACCCACTTTGTCCTTCGGAACCGCCTTCAATCTTCACGGCATTGAGTCAGAAACATTCCTCCTTGTTCTGGAGGTTGGACCAGTACCTTCTGCCTTGAACGTCCATGGATAAACTTAGATTTGTACCCAGGTTGTTTCCTTGGGCGTGTCCCTTACAGGTTCCTGTAGTTCTCTGGTTTTTTTCTGCAGCGGTCGTCCTCAGATGGACGGATCAGGAGGACGTCTGAAGACTCTTCTTGACCTCTGCTGCTTATCTGGAGGGTTTGTTCCGTCTGTCTGACCCCCCCGCCAACATTCTTCTCCTCTCTCCTGCTTCTTGTCGTTATTCTGCCTTAAACTCAGAGTTCTGATCCAGTTTTCTCTCTTTCTGCGGAGGAAAGCAGGTTATCTTCTCCCGGTGGAGCTCCGTTCTCCTTCTGAGCCTCCATCTCTGCTCCGTTTTTTCCTTGTCCTCGCTGCACCATCATGGCATCCTTTCATGCTGCAGCCTTCCTGCCGCCCACGCTGCTCTCTGCTTTATTCTGCAATCTGTTTCCCTCTGAATCGGTTCTGGTTCTGTATCGAATCCTGAGCTGTTTGAACCCGATCAGGAGGTTCTGGTTCTGCTCAGGGTCATTTCTTCCAGGTCGGGGAAAGTTCAGCCTTTCCTGTTAATGTGTCCCGTTTTTATTCCAGAAGGTCATTTATCTGTTCTGGGAAAAAACGGCGTAATTAGAAGGAGAAGAAGCTCCTTTCTCTGCCGTTTGTCTGCGTCAGTAAATTAGAGCCTAATGTGGTTAAAATGAGTCAGAATGAGGAGAACCGGACCGTTGTCACGTCTGGAGCCACAATCGATCCGTCTGTCTGCTGCAGACACAGCAGCGCTTCACAGATGGAGATGACTGAATATCTGCTCTTTGCCCCTGAAGGCATCCGACCTTCAGAGCTGATGGGAAACGGCAGATCCTGCTGAGGAGGAGATGTTTGTCATTCTGTTCAACGTTTTATCAACGATAAAAGGTTTAAAGGAAGGAGCAGGTGGAGCAGCTCTGATCGTCTCCCAGTGGTGAGAAGAAGACCTGCTCAGTTGATTAAAACGTGAAGAAATGTTCTGTTAGAGTCTCCTCATTCACAAAGAAACGATTATTAATGTTTAAAGTCTGCAGCTGCTGGTCAGATCCAGCAGATTTGCTTCTGGGATCTGGATCAATCAGATCAGAACCATCTGAGCTGCAGAACTTTTAAAACTAGACTTAGAACATTTCTTTCTGACGAAGCTTCTAGTTAGAGGGGCTCAGGTTATGCTGCTATAGGCTTAGACTGCTGGAGGACATGGGAACCACTTTTCCTCCACCTGCTTCTTTCTCTCTCTATTCTACCATTCTGCAGTATCTGTTTGTTAAATAGTCCATACCTTATTATATCTAAATATTTCTGCCATAACAGCAGCATTGTATGGCTGTAGGGTTTGCCATAGATATTATTGGGTCATTTTATTAATTTAATTGGAGAAATGAGCACAAATATTGCTTAAACTTTTAACACTAGACTTAAAACATTATTTTTTGATAAAGCTTACGCGGTTGGAGTGGCTCAGGGTTATCCTGAACTATTCTGCTTCATTCTATCTCTATTCCCCAACTCTGCGTCATTTGTTAGTTCAATCTCTAACTTAAACTTTTAGCCACCTGTAAAGCTAGTTTACTGTTAGCTTTTCTAAGATAGAAATTATTTATAGATCAGTGCTTCTATATGTTTCTTTTGGATGACTTCTTCTGTCTCCTTGAACCCCAGTCGGCCTCAGCAGATGGCCGCTCCGGTTCTGCTGGCGGTTTCTTCCTGTTAAAAGGAATTTTTCCTCTCAACTGTCGCTGCATGCATGCTCAGTATGAGGGATTGCTGAAGAGTCATCGGAAAATACAGGCAAATACTGTTCCTGAATTACGTAAAGTTAAAGACTGGCTGCAATCAGCTGACTGCATGATCTGATTGATGCGTCTCTATAAAGAGCCTGAAGCGGAGATATGCTGTGGTGCTACATAAGGAAACTAAACTGGAATTAAAAGCAATACATCCGCTCTTTTACTGGTCAATCTCTAGTGTATTTTATGTGGAAACATAGAGCAGTGTCAGTTAGATCAGGTATGGGTCTGCATTCTAAGCTTGTGCACGGCTGCAGTCTGAACGTTGCTAATTAAAAACAGGCGGGTCTTTAGCCTGCTGCGTCTGACCGGCTGCTGGTTGGATCTGCTGCTGACATCTGGGTCCATCGGATCAGAACCATCCGACCTGCAGAACCTTTAACCTTCTCATGATGCAGAAGCTCTCCTGGAAAGTTAGCTAAAAACGAACCCTGGTTCTGTTCATGCAGAGAATGAAGACCAGCAGCCGGTTCTGAGTCCTCTGTGTTTATTTGAACTGGAGGAGCCGGTCCGGCCCGGCCCGGCCCGGCTCGGCCCGGCTCGGCCCGGCCCGGCAGGGAGGCTGTTTTTGGCTGCGGTCTCTGGTTGCATAATGGGAGGAAAAGCAGCGGGAGCGTTTGGACCCAGCGGGGCGGGGCGGCTGAGCAGCAGAGTCTGAAGATCAGACACATTCCAGGGAAACCTGGAAGGTTTTGAAGCCTTTCCAGGGATTGTCTGCTGCTCGCCTCGCTAACAAGTGATCCAGAACCACAGACAATAAATCTGGAAGTCTGATCAACCGCAGCCTGACCTCCAGGTGTGCCTCGTGAACCAAATTTATGACCCAAAACAGAAACTCCTGAGATTCAAAGAGCTGAAACTTGTTTTCCTGAAGGATCAGTTTAGGTTTTTCCTCTCAGTCACTAACTGGACTTCAACATCTGACCAATAGTTCAGGAAGTTTGCGTCTCTGCAGCCTGAAGCGCTTCAAGTTTCTCAGATTCTTCACTGAGGAACTGAATTTATCTGAAAAACAATGAAAACCAGACTGGATGTTTTTCTTCATGTCTGAAACTTTTTACTTTTGTTTAGTTTCTGTCTGTCAAACCGACCCGGAAGCCTTTCCTCTGGTTCTGGTTCTGGACCTAAAAGTGGTTTGTTGTTGCTATGGTTTCAGACGTGACGTCAGCAGGGCTTCAGATTAAGGAAAAAAGTCCTAATTTGGACATTCTGTCCACTGTGGGAACCAGGCTGCGTCTTTAAACACCCAACTTTAAAGTTCTCACCATTTAAACAGCTTCCTGTTTTCAGAGCAGAACCGGACCTCCAGTCTGGGTCTGACAGCCTTTCTGCTGGACGGATCACAGACGCACAGATTAGATCTCCTCCATCTCCCACAGCAGACGTCTATCGGATGCATGATCTGCTGCAGACGCCTTCAGGCTGTTTGAGTCCCATCGGGTCAGAGGAGCTTCCTCCTGCAGATGATGAGGAGCAGCATGAATGTTCTACAGGCAGGACCTGAAGGAGAACCTGCTTCCTGTTACTTTCTGCAGCTTAGAGCTTCATATTATCCTGGATCTTTTGTCCTTTTTAGGCTCCTGTAGAAAATATTGGCAGCATTCAGGTGGAAATGTTTAATTTCTTCATAATTTGAAATTAAACAAACATCTTTACACATGAAATGAAAATGAATTCATTATTTAGAGGAAATAAAGAGATTTAAAGGTAGTAAAAAAGAATGGAAATAAAACTCTTTGATAAATTAATAATTGAATAAAATCCTCCTTTGAGTTTGATTCTAGCCTGGAGCAGAGATGTCATTTAAACCAGGCTGAACAGGAAGCTGCTGCTGTTGACGTGCTGCGTTCAGGCGTCCTTCATTAACGGTAAATATCTGCAGCTTGGAGCTTCCTAACTGCAGCTTCGATCCTGCGTTCCGATCTTTAATCAAACACGGCGTAGACATGCATGAGCAAACAAACAGGACTGCATCAATAATTCAGGGAAACGTATCAAATATGGATTTCCAGCCGGCGAGCGGCTCTGCAGAGCTTTTAGCTCATCTGATTGTTTTCCAGAGTCTCTGATCGGCTCTGGTTTGTAGAACAGCTGCAGGAGGAAGATTCTGGAAAGTTAAAGTTTTAATTTAAAGAAAAGATGTGAATCCTTTCCTAAATGAGCTGTGATTGGTTGGTTGGTGAGTTTGTGGGAAAAAGGAAGAAGTTTTCCATAAATGACGTCCTGGAACTGAAACTTTCTGAATATGAGGAGTTTCTGAAATGTTTTCTGGTTAATCGGTGATTGAACCAAATGATCCGGTTCTGTTTTTTTTGTCTTTTTGTCTAAATCTGGGCTCAGAACAAAACGACTGGCCTGACTGAGCTAATATGACCGCATGACTTATTGATGGCAGCAGCAGCCACCGCCCGTCTGGCTGCGTTCGTTTTAACAGATGGTTCAGATGCTTTTCTTCTGGGTCGGTTCAGGTCGGGTCCGTCTGAGGCTTCAGGCTGATCCAGTTCTCACTCCTGGAATAAAGCTGAGTAATAGAGGTTGGATGTTGGGGGGGGTTAGGGTCTGCTGGAGTCATTGGTAAAGCCTCTGAGGCTGGTTCCTCTGCTCAGATCTGGAGGAACTAAAGTTTCTTTGTTGCATTGATGTATGAAAACGTAGAGAAGTAGGAATTAAAAATGTCGCCACTTTCCTTGATGGGGGCCCTGGTTCCTTTTTATTCTTTCTACTCAAATATTCTTTCTGCAATGATTTATTTTCCAGCAGAGCAATGCAATTCCCTGTGCATCTAACCCCTCCCCTTGGGGAGCAGTCGGGGCTGAAGGGTCTTCTGCTCAGGACCCAGTGAGTGAGGCAGTGGGTCTCTCTCTTTAGGATGCCTTTGAAGCAGCACCTAGCCTCTTCAGAATGGAGGTTTTGATTAGTTACATTTGGTAAAATGTTCTTATTTAGAAGTTTATCTGACTGTGTTCATTATTATTCTTCCACTAAATGGAAAAAAGTCAGAATCTATCATCTAGAGACACACAACAGGGTCTTGACTTTTTTTAAGTGATGATTTTTGAATGTGGTGATGTCATCAGCACGCTTGCTGTCTCTAGCCATCAGATTGCCCAAGCCCAGCCTCCAGACTTTCCTGCCCTTCTTAGAACAGACTCAAGACGAGTCCGTTCTCGCGTTCTTGTGAATTTAGAAACGGTCAACAATTCACTCTCCAACTGTACACCTGTAACGGTCACCACTGCTCTGCGAAGATTCTGATTTCAACCGTTGCGTATATTAGCTGCGACATACGAATCAAGATGCTGTGGAATCAAGGTTTTTCCTCGGCTTATTTTGTGTGATAAAATGTTAGCTTGAATAGAAATAATGATAGAGAAATTCTGTTCCATTCACTATGCAGAAAGCAGGTGCCTCCCCTCCCTACTCTAGACAAGGGTGAAGGGAAGGTCATGAGAAACAAGGAGTTCATAAAGCCCACCGATATTTAACCCCATATTTGATCAGCTTCTGAGTTTCTAAAGTCTAAAAAAAAAAAAAAATACTACTTCTTCTTCTTCCTCAAAAACTTCTTTTTTACAGACTTAAAAACTTCTAAAGACGAGGGAAAAAATATTGATCCATTAAAATATCCCAATATCTTCATATGCTGATATATTGCCATTCTACATGAGTTTAAAATATCGGCATATCGGCCAAATATCAGCCAATATCGTGCATCCCTACTTAAAATGTAAGCTCTTATCGTTCTCCTGTTTCTGGTGTGAACTTGAATACAGTTGTTTGTGAAATGTTTATCTGAGCTAATTTATGTCCTTTTATGAACTAAAGTGTTTCTCTTGGGAAGATTTAATGTTCGTGTGTGTGTATCCTGTGGATTCTTTTTAAATGTAGAGGCGTGTTTTCTTCCTTTCATATCAACTTTCAGTGCTCATTTTTTTTACTCCAGAATGCTATGACCGAAAAATTTGATTGACAGATGAGCGTTGATATATGATTGGCCAAATTTAGGTGTTCAGGCTGACAGATTTTTTTCTTAAATAGAAATTTTCTAAATTTTGGGATATTATGGTCTGATAAAGAAATCATTTATATACATGTTTAAGCCAGAATGATTTGACATTTGAATATGAATCTTTGGACTAAACTGGGAACACTGGACATAAATAGTGACTCCTGCTGATATTTGGTGAAGTTTAGATAAACTCTTTAGGAACCTGAACTTGTTCAGAATGTAGTTTGTTTCTTCATTATTTTCCTCTGCAGGTTTTAACTGATCTTAATGTTGATTCTCAGAGATTGAGGCGGAAATAAAGTGTTAAACTGGACAGAATGAGAGGCTCAGTCACTTCCAGGGGCCTCTGGGCTCCATCATGTGAGGAAACATCCAACACCCCCCTTAAAAAACAAAGAGGCAAAGCATGAAAGCCTGAAAGCAGAGGAATGTGTCAGCAGTCAGAGAGGATGAGATCACTGGGATGAGAGGAAGGCCGAGCGAGCACAGCTATGAATGGAGCCGTCAGAGAGAGAGAGAGAAGGTTGACCTCTTTTCCATCGGATGGGATCTGCTGCAGGACTGTGGATCCATGCTGGACACCCAGCAGGGTGGGATCAGACTGGGAATGATGGTTATTCCCACAGACGGTCATTTCAGCGACTCTGACGCCCGATCACTGATATTAGCTGCAGATCTTTGTTCTGGTTCTGATCTTTACTGGGATGAAGGAGAACCAGGGAGCTGAAAAACGGAGCCGTAAACTGGAAAAACGATTTAGAAATAAGTAAAAATGTCTTAAATTAAGTGTTTTTAACCTTAATCTGTTTAGGTAAATGAGATAGTTTACCAATGGGATGAGTATTTAACTCTTAAAATAAGAAAACAGTCTAAAGATGGATTTATGCCCCTTTTTTTCTATAAAACCGAGTTTTACCACAGTGTCTGTTGATTGATCTGCAGCCAGTGGGCGGAGCTTCAAGTGTCGGAGCTCTGCCCTGAGTTTTTAAGGATCCTGTTTGTCCTCTGATGGAAGGACGGAGCTGGAAACTGGTCCGCATCACTGAGGCTGCAGGGATGCAGCTGAATGTTAACGTTTGATGCTACAGGAGCTGCTGCTGATCAGTGGTTGATGGACGGCGAGGGAACAGCAGCAGCTTCTGAGTATCGGCTGGAGTTTCACATCTGAACCAGAAGAATCAGAAGCTTTACAGACTGACATCAGAGAGGATCGTTTCTGGCCCAGTTATCTATCGACTGATCGCGGTAACCATAGCAGCCACAAAGTGCATTAACAGATAACCTAATTTAAGGGAGCAGAGATGCAGAGGATGCAAGGCGACCTCTGTGAAGGTCTGAAGGTTTGAACTTGCAGAGAAATGTTCGCTTCTGCTGATTATGGAGAATAATGTCCTAATTACACAGGAGGAAGTCTGTGATTCATTAATCCGTTCAGTTTTTCTCTTTCTGATCAAAGAGCTTTTTAAATCCGTTTAAAATCCATCTGACATTTAAACTCTGAGAGGAAAACCACCCGCTGCTCGTCTTTCACTCCAGATCCGTCTCCTTTCCATAAACTTCAGGTTTTTCTGGGTCTAAAATTAGATAAAAGTGTTTAAATCAAACCCTTCAAAAGACCAGAATGGAGCTGTGGTTATAAACTCTGAGCCGAATGTTTTGGTTTTACACCCTGACTAGGAACATCCCCCCCCCAGCCCCACCAGCTGGGGGCCGGATGTTTGCTCCGATACAGGAAAGGAATAAACGCCGTCACGTCGTCGGCGTACGCAGAGATCCAGTTTGACGTCAGCTGGTTAGCATCCCTGCGGTTTAATGCTGCTCCCTGATGATGCTGTCGGCCTGTGAGGAGGCCTGGTTTCCATGGTGACCACTGTTTGGGTTCATTTCTTCTCATCTTAAAAAAGTCTGCCGTCGGCAGCAGGTCACTGAGTCTGATCCGTCAAACTGAAGGAAAGAGAATCTTTAAAGAGTTTTATGGAGGTTTTTACTGCAGGGGGAATAAAAACTCCCAGAATGGGAGGAAATAAATCAAACACACGAGCTGGAAAACAAGCTGCCGCCTCCTCAGTGCTTCTGAGCTCACGTCGGTTCTGACACCTCCAGGTCCAACGGTGACGACATGATGGGAGGTTTTTAGAGGGACAATAATATCAGTCGTAATCCTCAACTTAAAGAACAGAAAAGAGTTTGCTAAAGAGGAAACAGAGAGTCAGGAGCTCCTCCTCCTCAGCCTCTAAGCTTCTGGTTCTGCTGGTCTCGGGTCAGATTTCTGCTCCTCCTGCTGTCCTACATGGCTCAGTGTGGCCTAGTTAAAGCTGCAGCGAGGCAGTGATGGATGATCTCTCCCTCTCCGACCCAGTTCTCCAGAACCGGCGCTATATCAGCGTGTAACCTCCTTAAAGCGCCGCGCTGAAGGCTGAGGTGACCTCTGTCAGAGCTGAAGGTCGAACTGGTTCTGATCCTAGTTTAGCTTCTGCCTGCAGTCATGCAGCTCAGGGCGGTTCTGATAGGTCTGTTGATGACATCATCTGAATTTTGGATCCAGCTGCTGCTGCTAACCAGAAGATTTATCATGAAAAAACTCCTCATCCTCAGGAAGTCTGAGGGAGAAGCACGGTGGAGGCTGTGTCATGCTTAGTGTACTTTAAAGGAAAAGTAAAGCTCATATTCAGGCCCCGTCACACGAAGTCAAACCCTGGCCTAAGCAGCACAAATTTTTCCGCAAACCAGCCTCTCCATCTGAGCCACTATGAGGGGGTCTGCGCGATCTTTTTTTTATTAAGCCTTCAGAGGTGGGAAGATTTTGAGAAGCGGCGTTTTGGCGTTTCCATCTTTTAAACTCTAACAGCATTTTTTTTTTGCGCTGTCGCGTCGCGTACGCCTCTAAACACGCATCGCGACACGTATCTACAACAACAATGGCGCCCGTACTGTGTTGAATGGTTTATGCTCATGCTACTCACCCTGCTGTCGAACACAGCAGAATCTTCTTCTTCGGAATATCTCCGGAAGAACAGAGCAATATCGACCACATAGTTCAGCACCTGAATTTGACGACTGAACCACCAAAATGGACCACGCAGAGCAACCATGTATAAATATTAGTGCGCTATACTTAACATTTAAATTAAGCCTATTTTTGCTTTTAAGGCACCACAGCGCCACCTACAGGCCTGGTGCATGCATTTTGCAGCGTTTTCATGCATTAAATTGTGGACGATCATTTATTTTCCCTCTCCGTCTTTACGACAAACGTTCATGGAAAATATTAGCGTTTGGTGTTCGTTTTGACTTCGTGTGGACGGGGCCTCAGAATCCAAACTTCTCAGAAAGTTCTTTAAATCTGAAATGATTCCATCCTGTTCAATTAATGATCAGTGTTTTTAATTCAGAGTCATTTTCATGTGAATGTGCTTTTACTGGAGGCATCCATGTTTGTCAAAAGAACACTACTGCCACCTACTGGTTAGTGACACACGGTGCGGTGTGTGGTATCGGGCTGCTGATCAAGTCCCAGTGCTGTATCTGGTGTTTGTCACAACGCTATTATCCAAGTCATCTTGAAAACATTTCTTCTTCCAAATGTTGGCTGCTACATATTACGGTTTTTCTCTGGCCAGAAGTTCGGATGGCAAATCCCTCCCTCTTCAAGTTGGCGGTATCCAACCACCAACCCGGCCCACGTGGAGGATCAGGAATCCAGAAAGGTGGAATAACCCTCTTTTCACTTTTACCCGATGTGGCTCCAGCATCCAGCTGCCATGCACGTGGGCATTGTCAGTTTCTACACTATAGTTTCTGGTGAATTTCAATGGTGAGAGTCCTCTGGAAATCTTCAACAATTGTTGTTGATTGCAGATGTGTCTAGTAGTTCCCATTGATTTAGCTTGGAAAGCGGGGAGGGAATGGCTGACTAGGCCGCACCGCTAATCGTCGCTACCTGGAAGATGGCAGGAGTGGGAGGGGCTAGCTAGATTTGGGGCAAAATGGCCGCCTCCCAGACTCCAGTGATCAACAACGCACGAAACTATTTTTATATTTTTACTGATAAACGCTTAAATTCATGAAATCACCGCAAACGCATTAGTCCATCCATCCTTCTTCCTACACTTATCCGGTTCACAGAGGCAGCAGTCTAAGCAGAGAAGCTCAGACTTACTGATCCACTCACACCTAATCCATCTGCTCCCCGAGGCGACACCAGGCCAGCTCAGAGACATAGTCCCCCCAGGGTGTCCTGGTCCTTCCACCAGGCCTCCTCCCTATGTTGTCTGGAACACCTCTTGATGGAGGCGACCAGGAGGCATCAGGAACAGAAGCGCTAACCTCCTCAGCTGGCTCCTTTTGATGTGGAGGAGCAGCGACTCTACTCTGAGCTCCTCCCGGGTAACTGAGCCCCTCACCCGATCTGGAAGGCTGCGCCCAGCCTCCCTGCGAAGGAAACTCATTTTGGACGTTTGTATTTATGGTCATGTCTGTTTGGTCATTACCCAGATCTCATGACATCAATTGCTAAATCGAGAGCTTTGCCCCTAGACTCAGCTTCCCTCTTCACCACGATAGTCTGAAACGGTGACCGCATCACTGCCGACGCCGCTCCATCCGTTCCTCTTTCATGAACAACACCCTGAAATACTTAACCTCCTCCAGTTGGAGACAGGCGATTCTCCACCGACGCAGCGCGAGAGTCCACCTCTCTCTCTGCGGAGAACCACATGGCCTCGGATTTGGAGGCCGATCCTCATTTCATTAGTACTCGTACTCGTCGTCTCCGCTTTATCCGGAACCGGGTCGCTGGGGCAGCAGACTAAACAGAGACTCCCAGACTTCTCTCTCCTCAAGAGACACCTCCTCCAGTTTGCTGGGGAAGCTCCTATGCCTCTAGGCCGAGACATAGTCTCCAGCGTGTCCTCTCCCGCCCCTGCCTCCTCCTCCCTCAGTGGACGTAGCCTGGAACACCCCCCGAGGGAGGCGCCCAGGGGCATCCGAAGAAGATGTCCATCCTCTCGGAGGGAGGAGAAATCGGGGTTTCTACTTCTGAGCCTCTCCCCATGACCGAAGCCTCACCCCATTCTAAGGGGAGAAAGCCCAGCCACTCCCGCGGAGGAAGCTCATTTCCAGCCGCTTGTATCCGTATGTATCTTCGCTTCTTTCCGCCATGATCCGTGATTTCATGACCGTAGGTGAGGGTAGGAACGTAGACCTAACGGTTTATTAGTTTTAGGTATAAATAAAGATTGATTATTCCTCGCTGACCGGACTTCTCCTTTAACCAGCAGTGGAGGACATCGAACCTGATGAGTTTTCTCATTATTTGATTCCTTATGGAACAAAAGTAATTTCTTTGCTCGGTTTAAAGCTTTAGATAATCTTACAGACTGATACTTTTTTTTCATTCTACAATTTCTGTTTTCTGGATGTTTTTTTTGGGTTTTTAGTTCTAGTTGTGATCCGTCTGGATTCTCCGTAAAGTCCTGATAAACTTTCCTTTATCTGCCTTTATCTCTTCCTCCTCAGTCTGGGTTTGTTTCTAACAGTTAAACTCTCTGTCATGTGCGGCTGCATTAAATCAGCAGCAGGTCCAGTTGGAGCTGGATCTGTCTTTAAATCCAGTTTCTGTGTTGGGATGGAGCTGCTGTCCAGCATGACCACCTCCTGCTTTAAAATGGCCCCTTGTTGCTGAGGAAACGCTTTGCTGAGCGACCCGTTGGTCCTGCGGGTCGTTTCTCCTGCAGCCCTGATGTTCTGAGCTCCGGTGTGAGCGGCGCCGGGTCCGTGCGGCGCGTGGGAGTGACGCTCCATGAATGCTGAGATCAGGGTGTTATAGCGAGCAGCAGGCAGCTCGTCCTGCGTGGGAGTCTGAACGCGGCGCTGTGGTTGCCATGGCGAACAACTGATGCTTGAAATGTTAAAAATGTCAGAGGCTGGAAAATGACAGCGGGTTTGTTTTCCATCAGAGCAGAACCTCCTGGAGTTCTCTGGGTGATTCTGGACGTTCCTCTATCCCAGCGGAATGTTCTGGTGGTTTGATTAGAATCAGAGGATTTAAACTTGTTTTCAGCTCAGACCAAAAATATGGATGTTAGAAAGGCTTAGAACCAGAAAGAAAAGCTGTGGAAATGTTATTTTGTCTTTTTAAAAGTCAGCATCAGCTGATTTATCCGGCGTTCCGAGGCGTTCCGGCCTCTCCCTCCAGTTTGGCTCCAGCCTCAGTTAAAGTTCTCCTCCAGTCGAGTCTTTGTGTCGCTGTCAGAGGCCTGATGAGTCGGTTCGGCCCCAGTGAATGCTGGGACAGCCGTATCCATGGAAACCTGTCTTTTTACAGGAGCATGTCTGCTTTCATTCAGACACTGACAGAAAAACGAGACGGGATCAGCGAGAGGCCGTCAGCTGACCGACTCTCCGGTTTTTGGAAGAGTTGCGATGGTAACTTGGAACAAAGCGGCTTTAATCAGGATTCCTGCTGCAGAGAAGGTGTAAACACACTGAACTGGTTCAAGATTAATGGAAACATTAACCGGTCAGTCAGGGGAGGACGTGTCTCTGTCCCTCTGGCTCTACGGCCATCAGCTGATCCTGGAGATCATCGTCTATCTAAAGCTATAAGGAGGAACTGGTTGGATTCTGGTTCTGATGTGGATTTGGTTGATCCATCCTCTGACTGGGTTTTATGTTTGGCTTCTTCTTGTTTCTCTGCAGGAAGTGAATCTTCTAAGGTTGTTTTTATCTTTATGAACATTTTTAGCCACAAGCTGCTTGTATGTAGAACATTATTTTTGTGCAAATGTGTAGAAATAACTCCAACAGACAGATGCCTCTAAAGCTGCGTGTCAATCGATCGTCCAGTGAGGGAGGAAGATGAGGAGGGAGGAAGATGAGGAGGGAGGAAGATGAGGAGGAGGTCTGGTTAAACAGGAGGTGTTGGAGGGAGGTGGGAGGAGGACGTGGGAGGAAATAAAAGCTGCCTTTGATCAGACAGAAAAAAGCTCTGATTGGAATAAAACCCGGCTAGGAATCAGGAACAGGGTCGGATCTCTGCTTTCTGGTTGTCATGGTGAGGCTCTGAAGCATGATGGGAAATGTAGGATCCAGTAGACATTTAGAGTTTCACTCTTTAGAAAAAGAAGCAAGGTTTTCATGGTTGCCATGGTAACACTACTACAACCATCAACTGATCAGCTCAGTGATTGGACAGAATGTTTATTATTCTGTGGTTAGTGCAGGAAGCAGTGAAGCTCAAATTCGGCCAATCAGATATCAACGCTCATCTGTCAATCAAATGTTTTCGGTCATAGCATCTTGATTCATGTGTCGCAGCTAATATACGCAACGCACAATAAGAAATCAGGAATCCTTTCCTTTCCCATTGCAGTTAAGGTCCCAGCTGTTCACGGGATGGACGTCTGTGTCTGCAGGCGTGAGAGCTAACAGAACTGGCAGCGTTGAAAGGCAAGGGCTCAAACATGTGCGGCTGGAAGCCTTCTACACCAAACCAAGCTTCTGCCGCCCTGGGCGTCCTCTTCCACAACATCTTTGCGTCCCTGCTTTCCTCCTCTAAATAAAAATGGATGGCGGAGGAGACTCATCCCGACCTCCGACACTAAACTCTCCTCCTTCTTAGCATGTTTCCGCTTTCGTCCATACAAGCCCGTTGACAGCTTAGTTTCTAAGTCACCAGTTTAGTGCTACTTGGTCACCAATGGAATTTCCCATTGGGGAACCCGCTAGCGCTAGGTTGCTAACTGTTAGCAACTTAGTGCTACTTGGTCCCAATGGAATTTCCCATTGGGAACCTGCTAACACTAAGATGCTAACTGGTTAGCAACTTAGTGCTACTTGGTTCCCAATGGAATTTCCCATTGGGAACCTGCTAACACTAAGATGCTAACTGGTTAGCAACTTAGTGCTACTTGGTCCCAATGGAATTTCCCCATTGGGAACCTGCTAACTAAGATGCTAACTGGTTAGCAACTTAGTGCTACTTGGTCCCAATGGAATTTCCCATTGGGAACCTGCTAGCACTAAGATGCTAACTGGTTAGCAATTTAGTGCTACTTGGTCCCAATGGAATTTCCCATTGGGAACCTGCTAGCACTAAGATGCTAACTGGTTAGCAACTTAGTGCTACTTGGTCCCAATGGAATTTCCCATTGGGAACCTGCTAGCACTAAGTTGCTATGGTTAGCAACTTAGTGCTACTTGGTCCCAATGGAATTTCCCATTGGGAACCTGTTAGCACTAAGATGTTAACTGTTAGCAACTTAGTGTTACTACCGTCCCAAATGGAATTTCCCATTGGGAACCTGCTAGCACTAAGATGCTAACTGGTTAGCAACTTAGTGCTACTTTGTCCCAATGGAATTTCCCATTGGGAACCTGCTAGCACTAAGATGCTAACTGGAAATGCAAATTAGTGTTATCTTGGTCCCAATGGAATTTCCCATTGGGAACCCAAGCAAGCACTAAGTTGCTAACTGGTTAGCAACTTAGTGTTACTTGGTCCCAATGGAATTTCCCCATTGGGAACCTACTTGCAAGTAGTAAGTTGGTTAACTGGAAAGTTAGAAATTTAAAAGTTACTTGGTCCCAATGGAATTCCCATTGGGAACCCAAGTTAGTACCAAGATGTTGGAACTGGAAAGTTAGCAATTTAGTATGCTACTTGTCCCAATGGAATTTCCCATTGGGAACCTGTTAGCACTAAGTTGCTAACTGGTTAGCAAGATGCTTCAGAGCCACTGGCCACAATCAAACTTGCTTGTGAACATTTCGCTACACCAACCCCGCCCTCTTGATAAACGACCAATTACATTCACTTTGTTTCTTTAAAGTCGGGCACCGCTGGGAGAATTCGGAAAGGCAACGGTTAGAACAGCCGCTTCCCTACGACTTTAAAATGTAGAAACTTGCTGGTAGAATATGTTCTCTTTTATTATCAATCCTCTCCCATGACCAATAGAAATTATTCCAGTTATTAAAGAGAGGGAATGTACATTATTTTTAGATATGCAGAATATTAATAAAATGTAAATAAATGCCTAGAAATATATTTTTTAGAATGACCGACAGCTATCATCCCTATTTTAAACCTAAATTAGAATAAATATTGATCTGAATCTAACTGAATAATTGGAGCTTAAATTGATTCATGATCGGCTTTAAGACCGAATCACCTGATTTAAAACCTGATCTGAAACGGCGTCTCCTTTTCTGATCTGATTGATCATAGAGAGACAGCAGACAGAAGTTAACATCCTCTAGGATCCCAGTAATGGGGCGGGTCACCTTCTGCTCCAGCTATAATCTGCATTAAACGGACACATTCTGCAGGAGAAACATCATCAGGTTCTAGTTTAGTTAGATCTATTTTCTGCTCTAACTGCTTCTCCTCTGGTTGAACCTTGAACCCAGAGATGATGATGATGATGACTGCAGCCTTTTCTCTGGCTCCTTCATCTCGTCTGGTTCCTGTTTTTACGGATCAGAACCACCTTCCTCTGTCCCTCTGCACACCGTCCTTCGTTTCAGTCCCATTCAGGGCAGCTAATGATGTCGTCATTTCTTTAAATCCGTCTCTGTTCTCCTTCCTGCAGCGACACACTTTACCAACCGGCTCTGTTGTCATGGCGCCATCATCAGAGCGCGTCTGTGTGTGTTTTCTGGCTGAGTGCTCGTGGCGTTGGCTCGTCGGTGGCAACACAAACACAGTCAGCGTATTTTTAGCGTAGCAACACCAGCAGCTCCCACGAATGGTTGCTGAGCTGAGTGGGAGGCAGCCCACCAGCTCTCCAGTTTGTTCAGCTTCCTTCCTTTCGATTGGTGGCTTCTAAACCATCAGCTTCAGATTCAAACGATCATCTGGATCCATTAGAACCCTGAATGTTTGCATCAGGGGTTAATCACCTGGATCTGAATTAAACCGAACCGTCAGTTAAGCTCAGTTTAAGCCAGATTCTGCTTTATTAGCCCAGATTGATCAAACTAACAATCAATCTGACTTTAATCTCTGAGGGATTAACTGCAAAAAGCTTCATTCATCACATCTGATTGGATCAAACTGGGATCAGATCCTCTGAGTCCAAAAACAATAAGATGAACACATGAATGAGTCGATAATGGAGAAAAAAAACAAAAATATGATGTAGGGCCGCAGATAATTAATCATTTATTAATCAGAGAGCAAAAGGTTAAATTAAAGAAGATTTTTTTTTTACAGAATTAAAGTGAAACTAAAACTTTTCCAATTGAGAGATCTGGATAGAGCGGATTGACAGGAAAATGTTTTATTTATCTTAAATCCAAAATATTTATAAATAAATTCTTTTTTTATTTTGATCTAATTGCTGCTCTAAGTGGTTCACTCTGTCGCTAAACATGTGTTTTAATGTTTTTTTTACTCCAGTTAACGATTTATCTTGTACTGGATTAGGTTATGATTAATCCAATAATTGATTAATCATGATCAGAGGTGGAAAGTAATGAATTACATTTACTCAAGTTACTGTAATTGAGTACTTTTTATGAGTAATTTGTAATTTTCTGAGTAGTTTTTGAAATATGTAATTTTTACTTTTACTTGAGCAAATTTTAACCGAAGTACTTTGCTACATTTAAAACCCCCTCACTTTACTGAGTAAAATAAAAAAAAAAATACTGATGGTAAAAAAAATGAAATGTGGCCCTGCCTTGCATCCTTTGTATCGTCTCATAATCCAGAGCTGCGCTTCGGAAGATGGCAGCTGCTAATCACAACGTAAGGAGTATGGATGAGGAAAGGCCTGAAGAGGAAACATATTCTGGAGACGAAAGCCAGAAAAACCCTCGGCCATATTTGGAAGGATTATTTGTTTTCAAATGCACAAAAGGGAACAATGTGATGATGCAGAGCAACATGTGGCTGCCCAGCAAAACGGCCAATTTACGTAAAAATGTGACGGTAAGTTAGTTATCATCGTGTTGGACAGTAGGGTTGAAAAAAAGTTTGCACTTTATAGTTCAGGTTGTGACTGTCAGCTTCTGCTGTGAGTATGTTCTTTAGCCCAGCTGATCTTTAGCAGGTGTGGATTTCCACTGAAATACGCCTTGAAATCATTAAAACATATTGTGCTCAATTCCATTCAACTGACTCATCCTTTTTTGCATTAAATAAAACAAAGTAACTAAGTAAATTTTTACTCAAATTACATTTTAAAATGAAGTAATTTTGTACTTTTACTTGAGTAAATTTTTGAGATGGGTAATTTTACTTTTACTCTGAGTAGAATTTAGGCAAAGTAAAGATACTTTTTACTCGATTACAATTTTTTAATACTCTTTCCACCTCTGATCATGATTCATCTAATTAATTGTTTCAGCCCCAATATGAAGTAAAACATGCAGAAATTATTCTAGAGGAAACAAAAAAAAACTATAGTTGATCAAACATAATTTTTTGTATTTATTTCCTTCTTAAAAGTGAAATTTAATCTAAAATTTGCTTTTAGGAAACATTCCTTCAATTTATTTCTATTATTATTTCATGTGTTCATTCAGTTAAATGTAAAAAAGAAGTCTGACCTCTGCTGCCCTTCATTAGTCACACAGCAGGGGTCCACAGAGGCACTGCATGGGGGTCATAAAAGTTTTTAGACTTTTTTGCAGTTTTTTCCACTAATTGAAATGTCTTTAAATCCACATTAACATGAATCCAACAGACTGTAGTAAACAGATAAATGGAGGCAGAAGATGTCTTTCAGTCATCAATGCTCACATTCAGAGACACACAGGAGCTCTTTCAAGCTGGACACCGTTTCATTCACAACACCTGTCCCATCAACCAGGAAGCAGAAATACTTTAATAATCCCAGGGAGGGATTACTTTAGTTACATTACTCCATCTGTAATAGAGTGACTATAGGACCAGATTGATAGAACACTATTTCATACTATATATATAATTAGGGGGTCCCGCTCCATCGCCATCAGTTTGGGGTCCTTGAAAACGTTGAAGACTCCTGATCTAAATGATGCTATTCGTTATAAAGCTGCTTTCAGCAGCTTATTATTCTGGTTCTTTACAAACTGGACTCTCAGGCTTTCGTCTTGTTCTGGAAACCAGCCCTGATGGTCGACCTCCTCCTCAGGTCTGACCTGAGATCAGCCGCCATGCTCCTGTTTGCTGTGGCGTGGAGTCGAGCTGCAGATCCTCTGGTCTCCTTCCAGGATCCATCAGAGCGTCTGCAGCCCAGCAGCAGATTAATCCCTCTGATCCAAATTCAAAAACAGAACCAGAGCTGAACGTTGATCATCAGTTCGATTAGAAGAACATTAGATTGATCTAATGTGGATCTGCAGGACGGGTTCTGCTCTTTTTCACATTTATGTATTTATTAAATGTTTTTAAATGAAGCAGAAGCATCAGACACACAGATCCCTGCAGCTGCAGCTCTGCACGCTGCTTTTATCCAACTACAGGAAATTCTCACCTTTTCACCATCAGATTAAAAACCAGGATGATTGAAGGTTTGAATAAAAAACATCAGATGTTGCTGCTTCTGTCCTGCTTTGTGTTTTTCACGGTAGAAGTCAGCATTGGTTCTTATAGAGCTAGATGATACAGAGTGTTGCTGCTTTATTTGAGCTGTGAGGTGCTGTAATGACATGGAATCACCAGGAGGGGGCAGTGTTGTAACAGCATTGAGAAGCTGTGTTAGTCTGCAGCCAATCACAGAGCAGGGCTGCAGTCACATGACCTCAGCTTTGGAAAGATGTTGAGCTGAAGCTCTGATTGAGGGAAAGTTCAGAAAGTTTGCTGTAAATTTAAAGTTTAGGATGAAAACAGGAATTTAATGATTTTGATTGTAAAATTTATCAAACATGAAGCATTAAAAGTGTGATTCCAGCTGAACTCAGGCAGACGGTTCCTCCTCTGCTTGTTGATTCTTTTCATTTTTCTTCTTTTGATCCAGGTTTAGTTTTTTTAGCTGGTTTAAACTAAAAAGCTCAGTCAGCAGCTTATTGAAGCTGTTTCTGCTTCTCTGAATCCATCAGCCTCTCAGATCATGGTGGAGCGTTTCTGGTTAATTCAGGTTCCTGTTCAGCATCTGAAGGCTTCAGAACAGCTTCAGGTTTGGACTTTTAGGCCAAACATTTGTTTTTCATTTATTCTGCTGTGTTTGGATTGATTGTTCTGTTCATCCACCATGATTAAAGATGACCGTACTGGGCCCAGATCATTACCCCTCCACCACTGTGCTCCACCATTGATAGGCGGCATTTTTGCTGATCTCCTCTCTGGTTTTCTGCTTCTGTTTATAATGTCCATCATTTCTTTCTAATAAAGCTTCTAGTTAGAGTGGCTCAGGTTATCCTGATCTATCTC
>JAGKQL010000052.1:864063-889490 GCA_018398635.1 Cyprinodon brontotheroides
CTCAGCTTTCCTCTGGGAGCTCTTTAACCTCCATTATTCATCAGAACCTTCCTGTTGGTCCTCCATGTTCCTCCTTCCTGTTCATACCCGACCCATCTCAGACCCGCCATGTTGTCCACTTCCTATCAGAACCCCCCCACCCTCCAACACTGCAGCTATTGTTGCCATGAGGATCATGCAGCGTAGGCCGGTTTGTTTGTGCAGCAATCAGACGCTCCCGGCTCGGTCCAGATTCTCCTAGAGGTCAAACTGAGGTCATCCTGTTCTTCTGGGTCCATGTGATCATTTTGACTCCTGTTCAGTTAATGAGGTTAAAGACCTGAGCTGCTGCTAATGTGATGAACTTGGCTGTTTTCTGTGGAGGTAGACGCTGCATCGGCCCATCGGTAGCTTTAGGCTCTGTTGGGATTTTTCCTCTCATCAGCATCAGCTGATTCCTGCTGCGCTGATTGATTAGAGCCTCAGCAGCGCAGAACACTCCCCCCATCATCTGTCCATTCTTAATGCTTTGCTTCATTGGTAAATCTTTGCTTGTTTTATTTTTAAAGTCGTAGGGAAATCATATTTTAAATATTAAATTATTCAGGCTTAAACATGTATATAAATGTTCTCTTTATCAGATGATATTGTCCCAAAATTTAGAGAATATCTATTTTTTTTTTAATCCTGTTTTAAAATCTGTGTTTTTTTTCCGTTATTTTATGCAGGCCAGTTAGTTCATCCAATCATATATCAAGCGGTCATCTGTCAATCACATTTTTTTTCGGTCATAGCATCTTGATTCAGATGTTTTTTAGTTGAACTCAGGTTTTATAATAGTAATAATAATAAAATAGCTAATAATAAGCAATAATACATTTTATTTAAAAAGGCGCCTTTCTGGACACTCAAGGTCACCGTACAAAAACATAAAAAGTGTCAGAAAAAATATTTAATTATATTATAAAGACATTTAAAAACATTTAAAAAATATAGAGGCTGTGACAGTGAAATTGATATTTTTAAACAGAATTAGCAATCTTGAACAGATGGGTTTTGAGTTGCATTTTATAGACCTTTTCCACCAAGAATGAGATCCTGAAGGATCCATCTGCTCTATATTTCTTGTTTTTCCATTTTCCTGCCAGTCACATTTTTCTTTTCCCCTAAATCAGGGCTAACCAATTAAAACTCAGGGGGGTCCAAACAAAGAAAATCATCAACCAGTAAAGGTCCAGAGACATTTTTAATGATGTTACTTTAAACAGAATTTAAGACTGAAATAAAATGAGTTTTTTGTGCCTCCATTGAATTTTTAAATAGAAAACAAAATTATTATTATATATCTATATATCATTTTTTCCATTTTAAAATCTTTTTTGAAGTAGAGAACAACAATCGTTCAGTTTGATATAAAGACAATTTCCTGATTTACTGTGTCTAAAAGTAGCAGCAGCAGCAACCCAGACTGACAGCTCATTGGCTCGTTTGGATCACGTGCAGCCTGGAGCCGGACGCTCCCCAGGGCTTTACGTATTAACAGGAGAAGAGGAGCAGGTGAAATTAGACGCAGCCATCGGACAACATGCGGTAGTTTATAAATGTTTTAAATCAGGTGGGTCCGGTTTAGCCAGCATGTGGATCCGGATCCGGACCGCGGTCAACTTAATCTGTGACCTCTGGTCTAAAAGATAATTTATTTGATGATTTATTGTTTTATGTTATTTTTGATTTATTTTCACATTTCATGGATCATTTCTTTGGACTTTGATTTTTGTTTATATCATAGTTTGTTTGTCCAATAAATGTCCTCCTGCAGCATCATCCAGGTGTGCTCTATCATATTCTAAAGGTTATCAGGTAACTTTATGTTCTCCATCAGGAAGCAGCTGTAGATCAGCTCGGCATTAAAGGCATTAAAGTTTTATCGACATGCAGCCGTGGGTCATATCTTATCGCATTCATGCTGTGAATAAAGTTTATCTTTAGTTTAATTATTCTTCTTCTCATGGAGAACTTTGGTCTCTAAATGTGAAAGCAGGTCTGAGCAGAACGCCGCCATCCTGGCGTAGATTTGGATGATCCTGACCTTCCTGATTCCCTTCAGACTCTGAGCTGTAGTTCAATCTGATTGATTTGATGACTCAGCGTTTTTTATTCAGAGGTTTCTTAAGCAGAGAAGCACGAGGACCCGGTGAGGCGTAGAAGATCCAGCAGCTGCAGACGGGTGGAGCATCATTAGAGCAGCCGTCTGTGAAGCAGCAACCTGATCAACATCGAGCTTTTTCTCCAGTTTGAAAGTTCTGGCTCCTCTGGTTGTCATGGTTTCCTTTAACTCCATCTGTAAACATCCGAACGCGTCCAAGAAAGGACGTTTTGTTTAGCAGAGATTGATGTCGGAGCAGATGGCTGTGAAGTATCTGAGGAAGTGCGTCCTGCGGTCCAGCATCCATCGCATAAACAATCCGCCTCCTGCCGGATGAGATGAGGCTCCAGCCCTGATGAAGCCCTTCGTCTGATCCCAGACAATAACCAGCAGCTTTCCAGGGATAACCGGCGCTCTGCAGCATCCATCCAATATTCACTGCTTTAGTCTGCAGGGTCAGACACAGGAAGCCCCTCCCAAACACGCCGGGCTCTCCAGGAACAATGCTGGGACCAAACATCCGCCGTTCTGATCCACCTTTTATCTCTTTCTCTGTCCAGATGAGCGTGAGGCGGTGCAGAAGAAGACCTTCACCAAGTGGGTGAACTCCCACCTGTCCAGAGTCTCCTGCAGGATCACAGACCTCTACATGGACCTGAGGGACGGCCGGATGCTCATCAAGCTGCTGGAGGTCCTGTCAGGGGAGAAACTGGTGGGTCGGCTTTTATTAAGGTGGTAAAAAAAAAAAGAACTGGAACCTTCAAGTTTAACCAGAGGTTAAAAATTTCCTCTGTGAGGAAATATTCATTTTTATGTTCCAAAAAAGGTAAAAATCAATCCTCTGGACTTTGTTTCCAAGTTTGAAGACGTTTCTCTTCCAACCAGGAAGATTTTTCAATTCAAAATGTCAGAAATAGCGTTTAGTTCCAGGTTTTATCCAGCAGCCCAAAAAAGCCTGGTTTTAGGTTAGAAAACATGCAAATAGAAACGGATGAACGGGTCCCCCCCCTTCGGAATGGGGGATAAAGTATTCATTAGTAGTACTTCAGTAAAAGTATTAATACTCAAATCTTACTCAAATAAAAGCAAAAGTCAAACATCTACTCAAGTTAAAGTATTGAAACACTCAATTTTAAAAGTTTGTTAAACATCTAAAATATTCTTTCTGTCATGATTTGTGGACATTAAGATCTAAAGAGAAGCACCATCTGCTGGTCAGACGCTGTAATTCAGTGACAGGGTGGAGTCAGAGTAATAAATATGGCCGCCCAGGAGAAGGTCAGTGGCTGGAAGTTTGAGGGGATTTAGCTGCCATTCGGCTTCTGACTGGGAGGGGCCGTTTTTAATGGCTGCCGCTGTAAGTTTTCAAAAGTACAGATTACATTTTCTGATATCAGGACATTTCTGTCAAATTTTCAGAGTAAATTTCAGAGATGCGTAGAACCACCTGCTAGGGTTGTCAAAAGTATCGATACTTTAAAAAGTATCGATACTGAAATGTTGTATCCGGATACGATACTCATTTTAAAGAGTATCGATACCAACGCCCCAACCCCCCCTGCGCCCCTTGTCTCCAATTTATTTATTTATGTATTTATTTATGTTGTTTATGATTATTAACAAGACGTTAGCCTTGAACTGCTAGCTGCGGCCAATAGCTAATAATAACATGCTAAAATTAATCAAGTACATATCCAAGTCCGCCCTCATGAAGTCGGCCGTTTTGATTACGTCACCAATAGGAAGATCCCAGGCAAGAAAATACTAAAAATAGTGAAATGAATCTTTCAAACACTTAATTAAACTCTATCCATAATATTATGTTAAAATAGTGTATGTTAAATAGGTTTGTACAATAAGTCCAAACAAGTTTAACCAAACAATATTTATTTCTCACAATTATGAAGGGTCAGGGTCATTAATACGGGTCACCAGTCACGATAACATGAGTAACTGGTCAGTTTGAAATGAAAGACACTAACCTGACAAAATTCAGTTACATTTTGGGGTCTTTGTTTTTATCCTCGAAAATGGTATCGAGTATCGAGTATTTTCCTGAGTATCGGTATGGAGTTGAGCATTTTAGTATCGTGACAACTCTACCACCTGCCTTAGATTCTACACCACCTGGAAAGAAGTTCAGCACTGAAATACCACAAATATAAGGACAACTATTTTAAGTATTATTTCTTATTTAAAAATAAACCAAATAGAAAACAGGAGAGTCTCTATTCTCCTCTTTCTTCTTCTATAGAAAAGAGGTTAAAGGTTGAATCTATTAGAAACTAGAACTCTGATCTGAGACTCATCCTACTGAACAACTTGGCCGCATGGCAACAACTAACGCCTTAATAAAACGATAAACTACTAATAATATCTATTCTGAGTTTCTCTCATCAGTGGAACGTCATTAAATCTGTAGATCTGTGGCATCTAGATTCAGTCCTAATGGCTGCTATCCGCTAGGGATGCACGATTTTGGGATTTTGGCCGATATCCGATATGCCGATATTTTAAAACTCCTGTAGCCGATAACCGATATCGATACCGATGTTAAAGCTGGACAAAAAATAAGTAGTCATTGAAAATAGCAGTTTTGTTATCCATTTCTGACACTTTGAAAAATAATATACTCAAATATATTTTCATATGCTGATATCAAATAGATTTTAAAACGCGGTATCGATCTTTTACTTTCAAAATCTGGTGAAATTTCATCGCTCTGTTACAAACTCGTGATATTTTGCAAATTCTTGTGAGATTTTGTTAGTAAAATAGATCGATACTGCATCAATATATCAACATATAAAAAAATATGGCAACATTTGTGAATTTTTCAGGGGATTTCGTAGCATAACGATGACATATAGCAATATTTCATTAGTAAAAGAGATTGATATGGTGTTTTAAATGGCAATATATCAGCATATGAAGATATTGGGATATTTTAATGGATCAATATTTTTTCCTCGTCTTTAGAAGTTTTAAGTCTGTAAAAGAAGTTTTTGAGGAAGAAGAAGAAGTAGTATTTGTTTGTTTTTTTACACTTTAGAAAACTCTAGAATATCGGGTGGGGTGGCCTGATGTCCGATATTCAGTTTTAAGGTCGATACCGATAGGGGGCCGATTATATCCTGCATCCCTACTATCCGCCATGATGGATGAAAAACAGCAACTAGGGTTGTCACGATACTAAAATGTTCAACTGGATACCGATACTCAGGAAAAGTAGTCGATGCTCGATACCATTTTCGATTCCACAAAGACCCCAAAATTTAATAAATAAAATACAAAAAAATAAATAAATACAATAAACAAGAAGAACAATATTTTGAGGTTGTTTGCTGTGCACAATATTAAGCAACCGCGATACAAGACTGACAAAATTAACTTTAGTGTTCCTTCCTTGGCTTTGCTTTGCACACATAACAATGACTCTAGCTAAACCAGTTAAACAAAAATAATTCTCAGCAGCTGCACCTGTTACAGAAAAAGTCTTAAACTGTAAAATGCACAGAATTATTCAATCACAAAAGTGCATTTTGCTCTAATCTGCACTCTAGATGAATGGCCGTTTAGGTGCCACTGGTGGTAGCACTGTATCGATACTTTTGAAAATAAGTATCGTGTCTGGGTACAACATTTCAGCATCGATACTTTTTTGAATATCGATACTTTTGACAACCCTAACAGCAACAGAGGATTAAAAAGCTGAGCTGAAGAAACTAAAAGCTTCCTGGAAATCGAGGGAAAGTTAAAAATACCCCCCCTCCCAAAAAAAAAAAAGACTTAGTAAAGTAAAAATACAAATAAAAAGTAATTAAGTAACACAGATATACGCCTTGTAGACGTGCAGCTCAGGAATGGATCGACTCTGGTTTATAAAAAGAGAAAAATCTTTCTGAAAATGACGGCGGTGAGAAAAGAGGTCGACTTTCAACGCTCCGCCATTAGCTGCACCACACAAACATCAAGGTTTAAACTCCTCAGTCCCACGTTCTCACTGGTGCCCATTCGGTTCAAACTGGTTTTCCAAACCAGTTTGAGTTTTTAGGTTCTTTCAGATTCAGAAACGATTTAATTCAAACATCTTTATTGGTTTATCTGCAGAGAAAAGCCTGGAACCATCAGGCTGTTAAAGTTTCCAGTTGTTGAAACGTGTCAGACCCCCCCCCCCCTACAGGGTTTGGTTAGGAAGGTTTATTTACTCTGACCTGCTGCTTGTGACACAGTCACTGCTGGTTTGAGGTTTAAATTCCAGTCGGATGAATAAAGTGATGCTGTGGGCTCCGCTTCCCCCTGTTCCCGAAAGAGAGGAGGGGGTAACCATGGCTACCAGTGACTCAGCAGCTCTCATTCCGTCATAAGCCCAGCTTCATCGCTTCCGTTCAAAAAGTTATTCTTATAGATTTAGTCTCTGAGAAAAGATCCATTTCTGTTGTCCCGTCACCATGGAAACAGGATACAGTCCTATTTCAGTCCTGCTGTTTTCCCTCCACCCACACCCACCCGCCCACACCGTGTAGCAGCGCCTCTTTTCTCCGTCTCTTCCTTTCTGCTGCCATCCGGCCTTTTCTCCACCCGTCAAACGAGCAGAGAGGAAACCGAGCGCCGCTGCCAAGCCGCGTTTCCACGCATTTCCACTCTTTCATCAGCTTCCAGCTTTCTGAGACCTGTCAGAGGCTCATGAGGGGAATGTGGGGGGAAAGTCTGGAAAGCAAGGGGTGGTTGGGGTTTCTGCGAGGGGCTGGCGGAGGTCGGCGGTATGGAGGGTGTCGGCGCTGTGAAAGGAGCCGTGGAGAAAGTTTGAGGGTTCGCATGAAGCCAAAAACGCCTCCAGATGAACGGAAGAATCTGACAGCGAGCGGCTGTTTCCAAGATGCAGAGGCAGGAAATAAAGAGAGCGGCGTTAGAGAGCGGCGCTGCTCCAGGTTCACCTTCTACCAGCGGCATTCTGGGAAAGCTGGAAGGAGCATTTAATTATGACCGACTTAGAGTAACAGGAGCTCAAACAGCCATGATCCAGTTAAACCATCATGAATCCAATTTCTAGGAAATATTTATCCAATAAAACATTATTTTTCCTAAATGTTTATGTAGTGATGTTATTGTTTGCTAAGATGGAAAGATGGGATATTATTATTAAAATCCGGCGTCCCCAGTCGGTCCCTGAGGGCCGCTGTCCTGCAGGTTTTAGATGTTTCTCTGCAGGTTTTAGATGTTTCTCTGCAGGTTTTAGATGTTTCTCTGCAGGTTTTAGATGTTTCTCTGCAGGTTTTAGATGTTTCTCTGCAGGTTTTAGATGTTTCTCTGCAGGTTTTAGAGGTTTCTCTGCAGGTTTTAGAGGTTTCTCTGCAGGTTTTAGATGTTTCTCTGCAGGTTTTAGAGGTTTCTCTGCAGGTTTTTAGATGTTTCTCTGCAGGTTTTAGGAGGTTTCTCTGCAGGTTTTTAGAGGTTTCTCTGCAGGTTTTAGAGGTTTCTCTGCAGGTTTTAGATGTTTCTCTGCAGGTTTTAGATGTTTCTCTGCAGGTTTTAGAGGTTTCTCTGCAGGTTTTAGAGGTTTCTCTGCAGGTTTTAGATGTTTCTCTGCAGGTTTTAGATGTTTCTCTGCAGGTTTTAGCAGGTTTTAGAGGTTTCTCTGCAGGTTTTAGAGGTTTCTCTGCAGGTTTTAGGTTTGGTAGGATGTTTCTCTGCAGGTTTCTCTGCGGTTTTAGAGGTTTCTCTGCAGGTTTTAGATGTTTCTCTGCAGGTTTTTAGAGGTTTCTCTGCAGGTTTTAGATGTTTTCTCTGCAGGTTTTAGATGTTTTCTCTGCAGGTTTTAGAGGTTTCTCTGCAGGCTTTTAGGAGGTTTCTCTGCAGGTTTTAGGATGCTTCTCTGCAGGCCGCTCTTCTGCAGGTTTTAGAGGTTTCTGTCCTGCAGGCCCGCTTTTCTGCAGGTTTTAGATGTTTCTCTGCAGGTTTTAGAGTGTTTCTCTGCAGGTTTTAGAGGTTTCTCTGCGGGTTTTAGAGGTTTCTGTCTGCAGGTTTTAGATGTTTCTCTGCGGGTTTTAGATGTTTTCTCTGCAGGTTTTAGAGGTTTTCTCTGCAGGTTTTAGAGGTTTTCTCTGCAGGTTTTAGGAGGTTTCTCTGCAGGTTTTAGATGTTTCTCTGCAGGTTTTAGAGGTTTCTCTGCAGGTTTTAGAGGTTTCTCTGCAGGTTTTAGAGGGTTTCTCTGCAAGTTTTAGATGTTTCTCTGCAGGTTTTAGATGTTTCTCTGCAGGTTTTAGAGGTTTCTCTGCAGGGTTTTAGGGGTTTCTCTGCAGGTTTTAGAGGTTTCTTCTGCAGGTTTTAGAGGTTTCTCTGCAGGTTTTAGAGGTTTCTCTGCAGGTTTTAGGATGTTTCTCTGCAGGTTTTAGATGCTTCTCTGCTAAAAGGCTGCTATTCTGCAGGTTTTAGAGTTTTCCTTGCTCCAGGTTTTAGAGGTTTCTCTGCAGGTTTTAGAGGTTTCTCTGCAGGTTTTGTTTATTTTCTCTGCAGGTTTGAGGTTTCTCTGCAGGTTTTAGAGGTTTCTCTGCAGGTTTTAGAGGTTTCTCTGCAGGTTTTAGATGTTTCTCTGCAGGTTTTAGATGTTTCTCTGCAGGTTTTAGAGGTTTCTCTGCAGGTTTTAGAGGTTTCTCTGCAGGTTTTAGATGTTTCTCTGCAGGTTTTAGAGGTTTCTCTGCTTCAGCACAGCTGATTCTGATGATTGCAGCAAAAGCCTGTTAATTAACTATCGATGTAAATCAGCAGAAACCTCTGAAACCCGCAGGACAGCATCCCTCCAGGACTGACTGTTGGGATGCCTGATTAAGATAACAGATCATTTCTGGAGTGAAAGCTGCAGGAGGAAATAATAATATACGCGGAAATAAGAAAAGTATAACGGTTTTTCTTATTTTAAATGTAAAATTGTCTTGCTTCTATTGAAAAGTGTTATTAGCCTGTAGGTGCCAGTCCGAGGGCTAATCCCGCCCCACAAGGTTTGAGTTAGGGGGCGTTAGGTCTGGCTCTGCTCTCCATAGTAGCAGTATTATTAAACCCCACTGTCAGGTGATCCAAAGCAGAAATTGTCAGGAAGGGCTTTATCACGGATGATGGACAGGATGATCAAGAGTAGCGTTATCAACCGCGTGACCAAAGCGCCACGGTGACAACAACAATGGCTGCCGCTGGAGAGTTTGGGTGGTAGATTCTGCTATTAGGTCTGTTCTAGAAGATACCCGACAGAAAATTAATTTTAAAAGAGGAACAGAGAAAGCAGCGATCAAGGCTCATCTTCTTATTATTCTAGGCGTGAAACTGCACGCTTTGATTTTTGTGGACAACAACTATGCCTGGCTTAAAGGAATAGTACACCCAAAACATGATTAGACTTCATTTTCTACTCACCTTACTCCATGCTGAACAACACTCTGGAGTACTTTTGATATCTCAAATGCATCTGGAATCTGGGAGGCTGTGCTTGCTGTCATGCCTGACATTCAAATAATGGAGGTCCGTGGCCGAGACAGAAAGGTCCACAAAGTCCACAAAAAACTTGTCCAATATTCCTCCACTCCTACTGCTCGATTCAATGTAATCCAAGTGTCCTGAGTGGGTAGCATCCAGAATTTACTCGAAGCGAAGTCATTTAGAGCGTTTTGAAGAGCCTAAACAGTAGTGTATAGGATTTCCTAATAAGCCCCCATGTTTGGCCGGCTGTTGCGCGATTCTACGAGCGACAGACCAAACCACAGCATTCAGCTCGGCAAGGTGCTAAACTCATGCTCTTCCTCAACACTGAAGTCCTCAGACATTTTTCTTTTCGTTGTTTCTTTCTTTGCACAGGTAAACAGCACATTTCTTCTTTCTATCGCTTTGCATTATCACCTCGGCAGACCAGGCGGCTGAATGCGCACTTCCTTCCGGTTTGGTCTGCGGCGGGCTCATTAGAATCGTGAGCGCCGCTAGCGTGGGGCTATTAAGAAATCCTATACACTACCTGTTTATGCTCTAAAAAACATTCTAAATGACTTCGTTTCGAGTAAATTCTGATGCTTACCACTCAGGACACTTTGGATTACATTGGAACTAGCAGTGTATAGGTGAATATTTACACGCTTACGTGGACTTTATGGACCTTTCTGTCTCGGGGGCCATGGACCTCCATTATTTGAATGTCAGCAGACAGCAAGAAGCCTCCCAGATTCCCCGTGACATGCATTTGAGATATCAAAAGTACTCCAGAGAGTGTTGTTCAGCATGGTGTGAGTGAAAAGAAGGCTAATCATGTTTTTGGGTGTACTATTCCTTTAAAACATACATCACGCACTCCGTTGCTTTTATTGGTTGTAGGTCTATCCAATTGGAGTGCAGAGGTATTAGGGGCATTTTTTTCCTGGTTCGTTCAAAACACGCCGCCCATAATCACAGCTCTATGAGCAGCATCAGACTCATTCTGACTAGAATTGAGTCAGGACTTCCGTCAGGCTAGCAAAGTGTCTCGAACCCTTCTCCTCAATTCAAGAAAAAATGCACTTAATTTAAGCAAAAATGACGTATTTAGATTTCCATTTTTGCAGTGTGCTCCAGATGCTGTTGGTTCTTCAGTTCTGCCGCCTTTGCAGCAGCTGGTTCCCTCCGATGTGTTTCCTCTTCATGGTTGAACTCTGTTATCTAACAGTGTTTGGTCCGCTTTCTCCAGCCCAAACCCACAAAGGGCCGCATGAGGATCCACTGCCTGGAAAATGTGGACAAAGCTCTGCAGTTCCTGAAGGAGCAGCGGGTCCACCTGGAGAACATGGGCTCCCACGACATCGTGGATGGAAACCACCGCCTGACGCTGGGCCTCATCTGGACCATCATCCTGCGCTTCCAGGTAAGAGGCGGACTGGACCACTGAGGCGGGACTTCCGCTTTAAGGGGGAATGAAGAGTCAGGAACTGAAACGTGGCGTTTATGGTGCTTTATGACATCATCATGGCTGAAATGGGCGGAGAGTGATTAAGCTTTTATAAGCTGTGAGGATTAAATCCACCCTGAGAGATGAAGGGAGCTGAAATGGAGCCGATCGGACGTCAGATTCCAGCGTTTGGGTTTTAGGCGCTGATGTGGATGATTTCAGGGTCAGATCTAGTTCTTCTAGAGTCAGACTGATGGACGTCGGTCCATGAAGGTGAGATTATATTTACTGTTAGATTATGATGTCATTGATGTTTATAAGGTGGATATAAATCCTGTTTTCTGTCTGTCAGACTTTATTCTATGATGAGAAGGAAGATCTAGTTTCTTCTCAGCTCAGGTCTGCCATGTGTTTAACGTTTCTGGGTCTCTATGGCGGAGAGATCAGATCAGGTCAGAGGTCATCAGAAGAACGCCTGAGATAAAAACATAAAGAAATGACTGAGGAGAAACTACAGGAAGGATCAGGATGAGGCGTTGGAGGCGTCGGCATTTCTCTGCTTCTAATGTGGTTGTTAAGGAAGTCCTGCTGATGCTGCAGAGAATCGGAGCGAGGCGTCCGATGAAACGAGTCCACACTGCAAAAACCATCTAGACTTAAGTTAAAGTGTCCTAAAATAAGTGTATTTACCCTTAATTTGAGTAGGTTAACAAGATGATTTGAGTTTTTTTACTCTTAAATTTAGAGAATTACATAATATGGACTTGAAATAAAAATAATAATACATTTTTTTAAAGTAAATTTTGTTGTTTTTTTTGGCAAAGTGTTTCAGTTACCTCCTCAGAACAAATTAATTATTTAGAATCAGATTTTTTGCATTGCATGAACTGAAAACAACCAGAAGCACAGAGGAATACGGACCTAAACATTTTTATGAAATATTCAGCAGATGCACTACAAAAACAATCTAGAAATAAGTAAAAAAATTCTTAAATTTTGTGTTTTTATCCTTAATTTGAGCAGGTAAATCAGATGATATAGTATTTTTACTTTTATAATAAGATAATTAGATAAAATGCACCTGAAATAAGACAATAAAATAATTTTTTCTTATTTTAAATGTAAATTGTCTTGTTCCATTGGCAAAGTGTCTCACTTACCTCCTCAGTACAAGAAAAAATGCACTTATTTTAAGAAAAAATGACTTATTGGGATTCAAATTTTTTGTACAGTAGTGTGACGTCTCCTGTCCCCCCCATGCCTGACCTGCTACCTGGGCAGTAATAGACCTCCTACACTGGGAAAATTATCTAGAAATAACTAAAAAATTCTTAAATTAAGCATATTCACCCTTAATTTACGAGGGTTAATGAGGTAGTTTGCCAATGGAATTAGTACTTTTATTCTTAAAATAAGATAATTAGCTATTATGCACTTCAAATGAGACAATGAAATTGTGTTTTCTTATTTTAAATGTAAATTGTCTTGTTCCATTGGCAAAATGTCTCTTTTACCTCAATGCAAGAACAAATGCACTTATTTTAAGATTTCCGTTTTTTGCAGTGTAGTTCATCTGCAGCAGGAGGAAAAGGATGCATGAGATGCATTGAATGACTGCCGGCGTTTAAATAGCAATATATCTAAAAATAAACAGGAGAGGATGTTTAACGAGGCTTTATTCGCCACTCGGAATCGTTTCTCTGCTCTCCGCCATGTTGAACGGTCCAAGTTCTCAGAAACTCTGGTATCATAACATTTTCCCAGCTTCCCAGTGGAAATGACGACATGAGTGGGAGTTAATGTGCAGGTTTCAGGTCTGTTTTTCTTGCATATAATTATAGTAAATACCAGAAACTGTCTCATTGGAATCTGGCATTTTTTTGTATCACTGAATTCTAAACACTGAATTTTTTATTTTTATTTGGTGAAAATTCACCTGCCAAAAATTCAGCTACAAACATTTTCCCTGCCGATGTTTCGACCCTTTGGTGACCTCAGGCCTAAGCAATCTACACTCGATGCAGTCCAGCAGCTTCTAGCCAATGAAATTAGCTCATTAGGTAGGAAAAAAAAGAAAAAAGTTTACCGCCAGCCGCTTCTTCCGGATCAAACCAACAGCTATTTTCACCCAGTCTGTTTACATGGAAAACTCTAATGTCCGTCTATTAGTGTCTACCTGACGTTTTGTAATTTAACAAGAAAAACTCCTCATTCAGCTTCATTTAGTCGGGAAGTAAATCTGTGTAAGCTGGGATTTGGATTAAAATACGCTGAAATTTAAATGTTGTGTTTGTTTTAACTGTTTCAGTGTTAAAATATATTCAGAACATTTTTGACCTAAAATAAAAAATTCATTGTCATTATTTCTACACAGCTGAAATTTAATTTATTTTCTCTTCAAGCTAAAAATTCACATTACTATTTCAAAGTGATTACTTTTTCAATACTTATTTTTCAGTGTTAAAAAAATCTGCAAATAAAAAAATTCAACCTTTCAAAATTCAAACTCAATATTTTCAGCCTCCTGAGATTCACCTGGCTCTGGCTGCGTCTTAGGGTCGGTCTAAATTCAATTAGTAAAGGGGAGGTTTTCCGGGTCTGAACATTAGCGATGGATTGTGTGAAGGTCAACACCAGCTCCGTTCACGGTTTCTTAGTCCGCGTGGCGGCGTGGCGCTATGGCGCTCATACGGGAAGGAAAACCAGCATGGCGGAGCCGGTCATGCTAGCTAACGCTAACTCAACTACAAGAAAAATTAAAAAGTAATAAACTCACTGTTGAGTTAAACTGAAAAATAAGTATTGAAAATGTCAGCATTTTTCTCAGTGAATTTTAACTTGAAGAGAAAATAACGAAAACGAAATTTCAACTGTGTAGAAATAATGACAATGAATTTTTTTTAGGTCAAAATGTGTTCTGGAATATATTTTTAACACTGAAACAAAGTTAAAACATACATTTAAATTTCAGTGGTATTTTTAATTCAAATCCCAGCGACACAAATTTACTTCCATAATTTAGTTGGGAGCAAAGTTATGCCCACCTGTTGAGTCACGTGACCAAATGAGCTCATTTCATTGGCTAGAAGCTGCATCAATTTTTTTTGCAGCTGAATTTTAACCAGATAAAAATTCAGTGTTTTATAAAATGTAGAATTTGGTATTTTGAGACTGTTTTTCTTCCATATATTTACGACCCCCCATGTAGGCAGCATGAGACTGGACTTGTTCTCGCAGCTTTATGTTCTCTGACTGGAACCAGTGATGCCTCCACTGGTTGTTCCTTCAGATTTCTCCTTCAAACAGGAGTTTAATGACCAGAGCTCCTTTATAAACCAGCTTCAGCTTTTCAGGTCAAGCTGAACGTATTTTTCTGCTCTTGATTTAAAAACTGATCCACCTTCAGATTTTATTGAAGCTTTTCTTTAGTCGGTCGATTTAGGAATGAATGATTTCACCTCCTGGAAAGTTCTGGACATTTTAGAAAACACGGACGCTTTATAAATCTGACTTGTCTGAAAGGATGGCTTTATAATAAATATTTTCTATGTAATCCAGATTATTGTTCGTGGATCAGACTGAAGGAATGAATCCATATTTTAAAGCTTGGTTTATCTGTTAGTGGAGTGAACTTTGGTCTCTGTGTGTCTCAGATTCAGGACATCAGCGTGGAGACGGAGGACAACAAAGAGAAGAAGTCTGCTAAAGATGCTCTGCTGCTCTGGTGTCAGATGAAGACGGCAGGGTGAGTCCACAGTTTTCTATATCTAAGGAAAACCAGCTGATTGCATCTACTCATTGACTCTTCAGCACCACACTAAGTAGTGCTTGAAGTTTTACAGTGGAGAGGAAAACTCCTTGAACAGGAAGAAACCCTCCAGCAGAACCAGGCTCAGTGTGAGCGCCATCTGCTGAGGCCGCACTGTCTGGGTAAGGAGACAGAAGCAGACATAGAAAAAGAAGCATAGATACAAAAGGCAACTGTCAACCAGTTCCACAGGCGGCCCCGTCCAGGAAACACACAGCCAGGCAGACGAGCTAATGAACCCCCCCCGTCAGTATTTATCAGGTGATAAATAGAGACAAGCAAACCTAAAGCTGTGATGAATAAATAAATTCAGGATCATTTAGAGAAAGTCTTCCAGGCGTCTCTCTGCACCAAAGCGCTTCATAGACTCGCTGACAGTAGATCAACCATCCGGACCGCTCCGATCCACCCTGCAGAACCAGAACCGCGTTTAGAGAAGCAGCTTTTACTTCTTCAGCTCCGTTAATCTGAAATAAACTGTTAAAAAGCTGAAAGCCTCAGCTGCTTTAAATCCAGATTAAAAATGTGTTTGTTTTTAGCGTCGTTTCACTGAGCTACATTATTAGTTTAATTCCCAGTCCGACTTCCTCTCGTTATTATCAAATCACTTTATTCATTTATAATATAAATGATTATTTTTATTATTAAATACCTCTATGTCTCTGCTTTCTGTCGTTGTTTTCCTAATGTGTTTATTTTCTAATTTCTTGCCTCTGAAATGTGATTTATTATAAAGTGATGCCTGTAAACCTGCATGATCTCCTGCTCAGGTATCCCAACGTCAACATCCACAACTTCACCACCAGCTGGAGGGACGGGATGGCCTTCAACGCCCTGATCCACAAGCACAGGTAGGACCTCATCTTCCTCATCCTCATCATCATCCTTATCATCATCAGTGAAGCTGTAGGAATAAAATACAACAAGCAGTGAATTCTCAGCTAAATTTAACGTTTTTAAGTTTGATTTTTTTATTTTAAACGATTAGTTCTACTTTATTTCTCTTTTTTTTATTCCTACAGTTTCTTGTTTCTATTTTATTTGTTGAAATTGTCCCAAAAACTGATCATAAAACAGTTTTTAATTAAAAAAGTTTATGTATTCTGTTGACATTGATCTACACTAGAAAAACAATCTAGAAATAAGTAAAAATTTCCTAAATTAAGTGAATTTACTCTTAATTTGAGTCGGTAAATGAGATAGTTTACCAATGAATGAGTATTTTACTCTTAAAATAAGATAATTAGATGATATTTTCTTGAAAAAGACAATTCAATTGTGTTTTCTATTTTAAGTGTAAATTGGATTGTTCCATGGCAAAATGTCTCTTTACCCTCCTTAATTCAAGAACAAATGCAATCATTTTAAGAAAGATGACTTATCTAGATTTCAATTTTTCCAGTGATTTGTTAACGCTGCAAAAACAATCTAGAAATTAGAAGAAAAAATCTTAAATAAAGTTTATTTACCCTTAATTTGAGTAGCAGGCAAATGAGATGATTTTCCAATAGAATCAGTATTTTATTATATATTTATTTTAATATGCACTTGAAATAAGACAATGCAATTGTTTTTATATTTTAAATGTAAATTGTCTTGTTCCGTTGGCAAAATGTCTCACCTCCTCAATTCAAGAACAAATTCACTTAATTTAAGAAAAATTGACTTATTCAAATTTCTATTTTTTTCCAGTGTATTTCTCTTCATCTGTATTTTGGTGTTTTTTCACATGCAGCTTATTACAGAAGGCAGCTTTTATAAAATAATGAAGAAACATTAAACCAGCAGGATAAATGGATCAATGTTTGAATGAAGCAATAGAATCTATTTAATAAAACCATGGCTATAATATTAAAGAATCAATAAATCCCCTTTATTTAGATTAATATCCCTACTAATCCATAGTATCTGTCCTTGATGAACCCGTATTCCTTATTTCTGCCCTTATCCGTCTTTTTTTGTCAGTTTTTCTTAAAGTCGTGTATTTAATCTCTGGAAATAATCTGCTCCTCCGTGATTCTCGGCTGTTTTTCTGAGTTGAAATGGATGAAAAGCTGAATAAGGCTGATTGTTTTACTGCGAAGCTTCAGAAGAAGCAGAAAATGTTTGGAATGTGTTGATGTGATTTTCCTCACATTCAGACCTAAATGGAAAAATGTTCTCTGTTTGATCCAAAGGCTTTCATTAGATCTTCTAGTTTTTTCAGAACTAACGGAGTTAAACTCTGTTTTCTATTTTTGGTTTGCATGTAGTTCAAATTATAAAGTCATGTATTATTTCTGTTCCTATCAGACAATCTGAGCCTTTTTGTCCTTTTCCTTCATAAATGCGCCCATCAGGTTTGGACATGAAGGCCAGAAAAACTCTAACAGTCTTAAATGATCAGCCTCTAAAATCTGCATGTGAGGCGTTCGGGTATCATTCTAGTTGTAGGTTTGCAGAGAATCACATCGCTCTCATAATGTCAGCTTTTCTGCAGCTCCTCATACAGAAAACTTTGAAATGTTTGTTTCTTATTCTCTTTTCTTTAAAAAATGACATTTTTTCCTGGTTAATGTTTTCAGACCCGACTTGATCGACTTTGATAAGCTGAAGAAATCAAACGCTCACTACAATCTACAGAATGCCTTCAATCAGGCCGAGCAGCACCTGGGCCTCACCAAGCTGCTGGACCCTGAAGGTCAGAGACCGACTCGCCGACGCACAACAACGCACCACAACACATAACGATACGCATAACAATGCACCCCAACACACCAAAAGCGCAGCACATAACACACAAACGCATAACCACACAACAATGCACCCCAACACACCAAAACGCACCGCACACACACAACAATGCACCCCAACACACCAAAACATACCAAAACGCACCGCACACACACACAAACAATGCACCCCAACACACAAAAACAGCACCGCAACACACAACAATGCACCAGCATACCATAAACACACCAAGCAGCATACCGCAACAACACACAACAATGCACCCTAACACACCAAAACAGCGACCGCCAACACACAACAATGCACCCCAACACACACACCAAAGCGCGCACCGCCAACACACAACAATGCACCCCAACACACCAAAACACACCAAAAGCGCACCGCAACACACAACAATGCACCCCAACACACCAAAACGCACAGCAACACACAACAATGCGTTCAAACACACCAAAACGCACCGCCAACACACAACAATGCACCCCAACACACCAAAGCGCACCGCAACGCACAACAATGCACCCCAACACACCAAAACGCATCGCAGCACACACCACAATGCACCCCAACACACACAAAACATAGCAGCAACACACAACAATGTGTTTTCAACACACCGAAACGCACCGGCAACACACAACAATGCGTTCCAACACACCAAAAACGCTACCACAAACGTACTTTAGCACAACAATGCACCCCAACACACCAAATGCGCACAAAGCACACGCCAACACACAACAATGCACCTCCAACACACCAAAACGCACGCGCAACACACAACAATGCACCCCAACACACCAAAAGGCGATACGCAACACACAACAATGCACCCTAACACACCAAGCAGCACTCAAGTAAATACACAACAATGCACCCCAACACGCAAAAGCAGCACAGCAACACACACAACAATGCGTTCCAACACACCAAAGCAGCACCTCCCAACACACAACAATGCGTTCCAACACACCAAAACGCACCACCGCCAACACACAACAATGCACCCCAACACACCAAAGACGCATGCCCAACACACAACAATGCGCTCTAACACACCAAAAACGCACCGCAACACACAACAATGCACCCCAACACCAAAACGCACCGCAACACACAACAATGCACCCCAACACACCAAAACGCACAGCACCACACAGCACGGCAATGCGTTCCAACACACCAAAACAGCACAGCCACACACACAACTTAATGCACCCCAACACACCAAAGCGCACAGCCAACACACAACAATGCTCCAACAACACACCAAAGCGCACGCCAACACACAACAATGCCACCCTGCAACACACCAAAACGCACCATAACACACAACAATGCACCCCCAACACACCAAAACGCACCGCAACACACAACAATGCACCCCAACACACCAAAACGCATTGCAGCAACACACAACAATGCTGGTCCAACACACCAAAGCGCACCGCGAACACACAAACAATGCACGTTCCAACACACCAAAAGCGCGACCGCCAACACACAACAATGCACCCCAACACACCAAAACGCTTGCCGCCAACACGCACACGAAAATGCTACCCCAACACACCAGCACTGCAACACACACAACAATGCACCCCAACACACCAAAAGCGCACACCAACACACAACAATACACCCCAACACACCGAAAAACGCACCGCAACACACAACAATACACCCCAACACACCAAAGCGCACAGCAACACACAACAATGCACCCTAACACACCAAAGCGCACCGCCAACACACAACAATGCACCCTAACACACTGCAAAAGCGCGCATAACACACAACAATGCACCCCAACACACCAAAGCGCTACAGCAACACACAACAATGCACCCCCAACACACCAAAACGCACAGCAACACACAACAATGCGTTCCAACACACCAAAACGCACCGCAACACACAACAATGCACCCCAACACACCAAAACGCACCGCAACACACAATGCACCCCAACACACCAAAACGCACCGCAACACACAACAATGCGCAACACACCATAACGCATCGCAACACACACAACAATGCGTTCCAACACACCAAAAGCGCACAGCAACACACAACAATGCATCCCAACACACCAAAGCATACCGCTTAACACACAACAATGCGTTCCAACACACCAAAAAGCGCGACCGCCAACACACAACAATGCACCCCAACACACCAGAAACGCACCGCACACACACAACAATGCGTTCCAACACACCAAAAGCGCACCGCAACACACAACAATGCACCCCAACACACCAAAACAGCATCCCAACACACCAAAACACACAACAACGCACCGCAACACACCAAAAAACGCATCCCAACACACCAAAACACACAACAACGCACGCGCAACACACCAAAGCATCCCATCCCACACACCAAAACGCACCCCAACACACCAAAACGCATCCCAACACACACCAAAACACACAACAACACACCAAAATGCACCAAAAACGCACCGCAACGCACAACAATGCACAAGTTTAAATAAAGGTGTTTGTCATCATCATCATCATCATCATCATCATCCTCTGTGTGCAGACATCAGCGTGGAGCATCCCGATGAGAAGTCCATCATCACCTACGTTGTCACCTACTACCACTACTTCTCCAAGATGAAGGCGCTGAAGGTGGAGGGGAAGAGGATCGGGAAGGTGAGCCATGGACTCAGTTTGCTTCCACAGACTTCCTCCCAGCAGCACCAGAACCCGACCGGCTGACCTGCTTACTAAGCTGTGGTTCTGTTAGATCAGACCGAGCTACCGTGGAGGTTTGGCTCGATCCGTTTACAGCAGCTGTTCAGACAGGAGTTCAGTTTCTGATCCAAAAACCCTGAAAGATGCTGAAAAACTGCAGTAAAACACAAAGAAAGCAGATCTGAGCAGCGAAGAGTCGATCTCTGCTGCCTGGAACCAGGACTGAGGATGAGGAGGATCACATCCAGCTCACTTATTCAGCTTCACATCTCAGAAATTTAACAACAACAACTTCTCTTAACTTTCTAAATAGATATTAACAGTTGTTGATTTTTTTTGTGTGACTAAAATGAAATAGAAAAAAAATAATATTTCCTGATTTATTTTAAAGCAGGAAATAGATTAGGAGTAAAAATAAAGATTAGAATAAGCAATAAAAGTGTTAATAATGATAAAGGAAATGTTTATGTAATGAAAGGTTTATCAGTTAAATAAACAAACTTCTATCTGTTATCAGTTCTGTTTTTCCTGACGCTGTTTTTTTTCTCCCGCGCTTCATCTGGCAGGTTCTGGATCAGGCCCTGGAGACGGAGAAAATGATCGAGAAGTACGAGTCTCTGGCGTCGGACCTGCTGGAGTGGATCGAACAGACCATCATCATCCTCAACAACAGGAAGTTTGCCAACTCTCTGGTGGGCGTCCAGCAGCAGCTGCAGGCCTTCAACACGTACCGCACCGTGGAGAAACCACCAAAGTCAGCTTCTGCCGTTTCACGCTCCTCTTTCAATAGAACATCTAACATGGAAAACATGTTTAACCTTCTGTTAATCCTCAGATTATGTCTGTAATGATCAGTCCCCTCCATCTTTGTGCGCCATCAGGTTTACAGAGAAGGGGAACCTGGAGGTTCTGCTCTTCACCATCCAGAGTAAGATGAGAGCCAACAACCAGAAGGTCTTCACCCCCAGAGAGGGAAAACTCATCTCTGACATCAACAAGGTAACTTCCCACTGGGAAAACAATCAAGAAATAAGTAAAAATCTCTTAAATTAAGTGTATTTACTCTTAATTTGAGCAGGTAGATGAGATGATCTACCGATGGAATGAGTATTTTACCCTTAAAATAAGATAATTAGATAATATGTACTTGAAATGAGACAATGCAAGTGTATTTACCTTCAATTTGAGTAGAATTTCTACCCTTAAAATAAGATAAATTGGATATTCACTTAAAATAAGAGACTGCAGTCTTTTTTTCATATTTTAGTGTAAATTGTCCTGTTCCATTGGCAAAGTGTGTCATGAACGAGGACAGATGGACCCAAGTATTCAAGGAGAGACAGTCAGTAGGGAAAGTTCAAAACGCTTTATTAAATAGCCAACAAAACTGAAGTGGAGCTGTGGCTCGCCGACTACTGCAGGAGGGGGGGGTCACCGCCCAATCTCAGTTGGCACTCTGGTTTAACAGTCCAGTCCAAGAATTTCCCCAAAGCTGGAGTTCCAGAGGTCTTGCAGGAAGTCGATCCTGGTCAGGGATTCAGAACAGACAGGAACAGGATCCAGACTTCAGGCATCCACTGAGCTCCCAGGAGGGGTTCAGGGAGTCTGACTGGGACCAGAAGCATGACCAGGCGGTCACGCACAGCGAGCAGACAGGATCAGGTGCAGACAGGCAGGCTCAGTGGAAGAGGGGTAGCAGAGACAGGGCGTGGAACCAGAACTTGATACAGGACTTTAAACTGGTCTCCTCCCTGAGAGCCAGGCTTACTGGGATAAAAACTGAACCTCCCCATAATGAGCCAAAAACCCAGAGGGACTCAGCAGGGGAGGAACAGTGGACGCGATCAGAAGGCAGCAGAGACAAACACAAAAACCCTCTTTCCACTGGCTGCAGGATCCAGGACCACGAACCAAGGCAAAAACTGAACAGACAGACTGACAGAAAACAGATAATGATCTGGCCCTGAATGCTCAGGCTGAACCGAATATATAAACCAGAGGAAACAGGTGAGAGGAATAAATGATAATAGAGGCAGGGAGGGAAAACAACAGGTGAAAGAAATGACCAATTAAGGGAGAGCAAACAGGCCAGATCATGACAAAGTGTCTCACTTCCAGCCATCCATCCATTGTCAAAAACGCTTTATCCCAAGCAGAGTGGCGAGGGGTGCTGGTTCCTATCTCCAGCTGTCTACGGCCGAGAGGCGTGGTCCACCCTGGACAGGTCTCCAGTCCATCGCAGAAAGTGTCTCACTTACCTGCTCAATTCAAGAAGAAAACTTTACTTACTTAGATTTACAATTTTTTTCAGTGTAGATTTCAAATTTTTGCTGTGCACACTAGAAAAAGGATCAAGAAATAAGTCAAACTTTCTTAAAGTAAGCATATTTACAATTAGTTTGAGTCGGTAAATAAGTAAATAGAATTTGCCAATGGAAGTATTTTACTGTTAAAAAAAAAGATATTTACATAATAAGCACTTGAAATGAGACAATGAAATTGTGTTTTCTTTTGTCTTATTCCGTTGGCAAAATGCCTCTCTTACCTCCTCATTCTAAAAACAAATGCACTTATTTTAAGAAAAAAATGACTTTTGTGGATTTAGATTTTTTCCAGTGCAGAGAAAACATCTGGAATGTTCTGATCAGCATCTTGTCGGCTCTTTGGGAAGAACTGTTTGTGTTTTTCAACATATTTTCTAACCAGATAAAATTATTTTAGACGTTCTGATGTAGTTTTTAAAGTTTAAATCACTAAGCTGAGGTATGGAGCTCCCTCTGAAGGTCCGCCTCAGTGATGATGACAGAGAGAAGCTGCTGCTCCTCCCACTGACTCTAACGCTCTGCGGTTCTCCCTCCTGGTCCGTTTTGGACCTCGGTGAATTCCGGAGGCGTCTCTGTAGGTTGTGATTTCCCGTCTGCTAGCAGCGTCTCCTCTCGCTCACTGCTCACCTCCTGGGTATGTTTGTTTTTAGGCGTGGGAGCGTCTGGAGAAGGCGGAGCACGAGCGGGAGCTGGCTCTGAGGACGGAGCTGATTCGTCAGGAAAAGCTGGAGCAGCTGGCCCGCCGCTTCGACCGTAAGGCGGCCATGAGGGAGACGTGGCTGAGTGAGAACCAGAGGCTGGTCTCTCAGGTAGAACACCTGGATGGGTTCTGTTCAGCAGCGCCTTTTAGTTCTAAACCAGAAGGTTTCAGAGATGAACTCCTGTTTTCCTTCCTTTCCTCCGTTTCCTCTCCTTGTCTCCTTTCTTCTCCTGCTTCCTGTTATCTTTCCTCAGGATAACTTCGGATATGACCTCCAGGCCGTTGAAGCCGCCACAAAGAAACACGAAGCCATAGAAACGGACATTGCGGCGTACGAGGAGCGAGTTCAGGTCCGCCTCAGCTTCTCCTCATCCGCAGGTTAATCCTTCGGTCAGAACTTCATCAGCCGCCTCCTCTCTCCTCTGTTGATGCAGGCGGTGGTTGCCGTGGCGAAGGAGCTGGAGGCGGAGAGTTACCATGACATCAAGCGCATCACAGCCAGGAAGGACAACGTGATCCGTCTGTGGGAGTACCTGCTGGAGCTGCTGAGGGCCCGGCGCCACAGGCTGGAGCAGAACCTGGGCCTGCAGAGAGTCTTCCAGGAGATGCTCTACATCATGGACTGGATGGACGAGATGAAGGTAGCATCAGCGCCTCGCCTCACAGCCTTTATTCCTAAACTCCTCTTATGAAGAAAATACATTAAACTGTCTAAATAAAAATAGTTTTAGAGACGCTCCTGTTGCAAAGCTTCTAAGAAATAATTAGAATTAATCCTAATTAAATGATCTGACATTCCTTTAATTTATATCCTGGTCAAAGTTTCTGTGTTTATCTTTATAAACTGATCAAGGCTTAAAACTTGGTCTGCAGTTATTTACATTTCCTTAAATTGTATTTTATTTTCAGTCAGAATTACACCTTTTAGTAAAAGATTCAACATTTTAAAACCAAAATCTTATCTGGTATTTATCCTTTATATTCACACTGTTACGGACTAATTGGCTGATTGTTTATGTTTAGATTTCAGTAAAATAGAAACAATAATGATTAAAAACACCAAAAACACACCTTAGTTAAGCTGTTTCTGCTTCCTGCATAATAAGGTTTTTTATTCCAGTCTGGATTTAAGTGTTAAAATTCATTTACTGATGTGTTTCTTTAATGAAGAACATTGATGAACGAAAAGCTGCTGTTCCGCTGCTCAAACTTCATTCACTGGAAAAACGATCTAGAAATAAGTAAAAAGGATTTTATGGGTCTAATTTAGAATTAAGGCTTCAAAAACCAAAAGATTTATTTACCTACTGAATTAAGGGTAAATACACTTCATTTGAGAAATCTAAACTGCAAAAATTATCTAGAAATAAGTAAAGATTTCTCAAATGAAGTGTATTTACCCTTAATTCAGTAGGTAAATAAGATGATTTACAAATGGAATAAGATTTTTTACTCTTAGAAAAGATAATTAAATGATATGCACTTGAAATAAGACAATTCAATAGTTTTTTTCTTATTTTAAATGTAATTTGTTTTGTTCCATTGGCAGTCTTCTCATTTACTTCCTCAATTCAAGATAAAATGCTGCTATTTCAAGGAAAAAAAATTACTTACCGGTATTTAGATTTAGATTTTTTTTTGCAGTGTGCATATTCATGCAGAACTTTAACTAAAAGTTGAGAAATATTTCTGGTTAATCAAAGAAGGTCAGAGATGGAAAAATTATAAACATGAAGCAGAAAAGATGGAAAAAGGCTGCAGGACGGATTTCATCCATTTCAACTAGAAAAACAATCCGCTGCTCAGTTTATTTGTAGAAATAACATTTTATCCCTCAGGAATAAAAAATTCAGCTTCTGAGAAATTTCTCTCCAGTTTCTTCTGAATCCTGTTTTAAAACAAAAGAAAAACTGACTGCATAGTGTTGTCAGCAGGTGGCGCTGTAGGTTCACACATGAGCAGAAGTCCCTGTAAGCAGAGAAGGATAAGAGTTAAAAAACAATCCTGATGATGATGATGATGATGATGATGATGATGATCCAGTCAGATTGATTCAAAGTTTTCTATCTAAGGAAAACCAGCCAAACAGGAACAGACCAGATGAAGCTACTATGAGAAAAAGCA
>JAGKQL010000052.1:899490-916300 GCA_018398635.1 Cyprinodon brontotheroides
AGAAACAGGACTACACTGGAAAACAGGCCAAGCTCCAACATCTAGATGTTAACTTTAAAGCACTCTACCTATTTGTTCAAAGGAAATGTACCTTCCGTTGCTCCATAGTCCCTTGTGATTTATTGACTGTAATATAAAGCTGCGTGTCATCTGCATAGTAATGATCGTCTGAGTGAGGAGAGCATGTAGATATAGCATAGGAAGGGCCCTAAATGATCTTGTTTGTTTTATCCATCCTTTCTTAATTGGGCAAACTTAGCTGCTAATAATTTGATTTAACTTTGTTGACATTTCTCTGTTATAACCTTGTTTTGGGTAACGGTAATTCAGCTTGGTATTTGTTATATTAGAAGCTAATTTGTTCCTTTGTAGCTTAGCCTGTGTTAATGGCTGTTATGCTAGCTTAGCCTTGTTATTCAGGATTTATTTATATTTTCCTAATTTATCTGTTTTTGGCAAACCTTTGTTTAATTTATCTTTGCTGTGAGTTTGCTTTAACTTTGTATCCTTGGTATATTTGACCTTATGTTTAAACTATATCTTCTTTTGCTGGTGAATGAAGATTCTCAGTCATCCAGCTCATAGTCATTCCGTAAAAATTCAAAAAATACTCACACTGGAAACAAAGTCCAGTGGACAACCGCCTGGACTTTGCTTGCAAGTTTGAAGATGTTTTTGTTTTCATTCAGGAAGATTTTTTCAATTCAAAATGTCAGAAATAGCATTTTTGTCCCCTCTATGGGGGTGGGGGTTGCGATGATAATCCCATGAGGAGGGGACCTAAACACATCGCCTATTCAGCCAGGCCAAGCTATTCCCTTTTACGACCCCCTTTTCAGAGACATAGACAGGTATGGGGCATTGCAGGCTAACAAAGAAGCCAAATCCCCATTCTAAGGGGGACCCGTTCATCCGCTTCTATTTGCATGTTTTCTAGTAAACTAAACCAGGCTTTGTTGGCTGCTGGATAAAACCTGAACTAAACGCTATTTCTGACACATTTAAATTGAAAAATCTTCCGGATGGAAGAGAAACGTCTCTTCAGACTTGGAATCAAAGTCCAGAGGAATTGATTTTTTAATTTTTCTTGGAACGACTCTGACCTGAATGACTGAGAATCTTCACCTCAACATGAACAGATAGAGAAACGAGTCAGAACTTCACAGGCCGGTGTTCCTCAGAGACGAGTGCTCGGCCCCCAGATGTTCTTTTAGATCCAGTCCATCTCAGACTATGTTCCAGTAGCTATTAGACCAATTATTATTTTGGAAACAAAGTCCAGTGGATTGAATTTTAACTTTTATATCTTCTTTTATGCATCTAAAACTAGCCTGAGCTCAGTTATTCTGGATAGTTTATATTACCTTGGATATCTTATTTCTTTAAAGAAAAAACTTACCTTTAATCTTAACTGACTTCAGGTTCTTTTATTCCACTTTGATGAACTTTGTCTTAATGTTGCCCAGGAGACATTTTCTGTTCGAATCAGATTAAATTTCATATAGTTTACCTAAACTTTAGTTCTTTTTTATGTCATGCTTTAAGAACCAAACATTTGCTGAATGTTTCTGTGAACGTTCTGCTGCAGGACGGCCAGGCGCTGGCAGCAGAGAAGCCGGAGACGGAGGCCATGGTGAAGGAGAAGCTGGCGTCCCTGAAGACCATGTGGGAGGTCCTGGAGTCCACCACCCAGACCAAGGCCAAGTGTCTGTTTGACGCCAATAAGGCCGAGCTGTTCACGCAGAGCTGCGCCGACCTCGACAAGTGGCTGACCGGCCTGGACGGCCAGCTCCAGTCCGACGACTTTGGCAAAGACCTCACCTCCGTTAACATCATGCTGAAGAAGCAGCAGGTGAGTTTATGACACCGTGGAAAAAGGGAAACACACAGAAATTATTTATTTTTTTCCTGATTCAGCTGCTAGATTAATTATTTTAAGCGTTTGGCAATTTGTTGTGGTGGAGGAAAGACCTTTCCACACTGCAAAAATTAACCTGAAATAAGTAAACATTTCTTCAATTTACCCTTATCAACCCTTAATTTAAGCAGGTAAATAGGATTATTTGCCAATGGAATTAGTATTTTTACTCTTAAAATATGATAATTAGATAATATGCACTTGAAATAAGACAATCTAATAGTTCTTTTCTCATTTTATTTGAAAAGTGTCTCATTTGCCTACACTGGAAAAAATCTAAATCTAGATAAGTCATTATTTTCTTGAAATAAGTGCATTTGTTTTTTCATTGAGGAGCTAAAAGAGACATTTAGCCAATGGAATAAGACATTTTACATTTAAAACAAGAAAAAACAGTTGCCATGTCTTATTTCAAGTGCATTTTATCTAAATATCTTATTTTTTAAGAGTAAAAATACTAATTTAATTGGCAAATCATCTCATTTACCTACTTAAATTGAGGGTAAATGGACTTATATCTAGATCGTTTTTCCAGTGTACTCAAATCAAGAAAAGAAAAAAATGCATTTATTTTAAGAAAAAATTACTTATTGTAGTGCAATTTCTTACACTGCAAAAATGATCTAAAAATGAGTAAAAAAGTCTAAAATTAAGTGTATTTACCCTTCATTTGAGCAGGTAAATAAGATGATTTGCCAGTGAAATAAATATTTTAACTCTTAAAATAAGATAATTAGATATTATACACTTGAAATAAGACACTGCAATAGATTTTTCTTATTTTAAATGTAAATTGTCTTGTTCTACTGGCAAAGTGTCTCACTTAACTCCTTAATTTAAGAAAAAATGACTTATTGAGATTTACATTTTTTGCAGTGTAGGAGTAGCCTGACTGCTCCATATTTTTATTTTTATTAAAATAGGTGTTATTTGCCTTATTTATAGCAGGTAAGTGAGACAATATGCCAATGGAATAAGATGATTTACCTTTAAAACAAGATAAAAAATTTGCTGAAATATCTTTTTTCAAGTGCATAATTCTGATTATTTGATTTTCAGGGTAAAAAACAAATTTCATTGGCAGATCATCTTAGCTGTTTAAACTAAGAGCAAATTATTTGAAGTATATTTTGCATTTAAGTCTGTTTTCAGGGAGATAACTTTGTCTTGTTTGGATTAGATATATGAAGTGTTTAAATTCAATTCTAAATAAGTAATTTTTTTGTAAAAATAAGTCATTTGTCGTTGAATTTAGGAGTTAAGTGAGAGACTTTGCCAATGGAACAAGAACAATTTACATTTCAAAGAAAAATCAATTGCATTGTCTTATTTCAAGTTCATTTTATCTAATAATCTTATTTTAAGAGAAGAAATACTCATTCCATTGTAAAATCATCTTATTTATCTGCTCAAATTAATGATAAATACACTTAATTTAAGATATGTTGACTTATTTTTAGATCGTTCTTTGCAGTTTAGTGACACATCTATGGAAGGAAATCTGTGTCGCTGGGATTTGAATTAAAAATGCCGCTGAAATTTAAATGTTGTATGTTTGTTTTAACTGTTTCAGTGTTAAAATATATTCAGAAAACATTTTTCACCTAAAAAAAAAATTCATTGTCATTATTTCTACACAGTTGAAATTTCATCTGTTATTTTGTCTTCAAGCTAAAAATTCACATTATTATTTCAAAGTGATTACCTTTTCAATACTTATTTTTCAGTTTAATTTCACACTGGAAAAAATCGAAATCTAGATAAGTCATTTTTTTTTCTTAAAATAAGTGCACATTTGTTCTTGAATTGAGGAGATAAAAGAGACACTTTGCAAATGGAACAAGAAGATTTACATTTAAAATAAGAAAACACAATTGCATTGTCTTATGTCAAGTGCATATTATCTAATTATCTTATACTAAGAGTAAAAATATACTCATTCCATTGACAAACTATCTCGTTTACCAACTCAAATTAAGGGGTGAATACACTTAATTTAAGATATGTTGACTTATTTTTAGATCGTTTTTGCAGTTTAGTGACACATTCCTCATCTTTTGGTTTTCAAAGCCTTCGTTCTAAATTAGATGCATAATCCCCTTTAATCCTTCAGCATTCAGCCTGATGACTCATTAAATCCATCGCTGCTAAAAATGTAAATCTCAATTTAAACATGAAAAGCATTTAGCATGAAGTTCTCATTAGCAGGTAAAGATGTTTCCTGCCAGTCTGACTGGTTAATGTGGTATAATAGGGTGTCTATAGACTGACACTGTTGGGTTTTAGTTTCAGTTTAAATGCACCGCCTGCGCTGTGATTGGTCGATGTTTTAATGAACACCTGAGGAAGCGTCATTCTGCTTAGGTTGGATTTAGGTTTATTTCCTTTCTTCCCTCTGATCTTAATCCGTTGGTGTGACTTTCAGGACAGTTTATGTTTTTCCCAGTAGAATTAAATGTCTGATGATGGTTCCTGGTTTCTTTTGAACACTATCGCTGGTCGTTTTCCCTTTAAATTCCTGGAAGCTGAAGCTGCCGTTACTTTAGTCATGTGAGTGGAAGTGGAACCCGTCGTTATGTAATTCCCACTCCGCTCCACCGATGCTCGTTATGTAATTCGGTCGTGTTTTGGGGCTCCTCTCACTGAGGAAGAATCTCTGACGTTAAACGGTCCTGCTGTTGGTGGGGGGGCTCTGATAGCTGCAGGTTGGACGTTTAGTGGACTGGTTCCCAGTCCAGTGATGCTGCAGACTGAGTGGGAGCCCCGCGGATGTACGATGCTGCAGCTTCAGAAGCTGTTTCCTCCGTTTGTCCCGTCTGAGCCGTGCAGGCGGAGCGGTGATCTGGTTCTGACTCCAGTCCAGACTCCTGCTGATTGTTTCCCTCCATGTGATGCTTCCTCACGTTATCACTCTGCCTCCTGCAGACGGACCTGACTTTATTGCTTTTCCTCCTCTGAGTCGGAGGTAAACACATTTTATTGGCTGCAGACGAGGAGTCAGTTTCCCTGATGGACTTTTGTTTATAGAATATCTGCTTCTTTATTTCCTTTAATCTGAGAACATTTTAACCCCCCCATCCCCACCCGTAGGTGTTTCATTCATGCTGCCTCATGATGATTAGAAACTAAAATGTTCCTCCTGCAGATGCTGGAGAGCCAGGTGGAGGTGCGTCAGAAGGAGGTGGAGGAGCTGCAGAGACAGTCTCAGGCCCTCAGCCAGGAGGGGAAAGGCTCCGACGAGGTGGAAGGGAGGAGGATCACCGTGGAGAAGAAGTTCCAGGCGCTGCTGGCGCCTCTGAAGATGAGACGCGACAACCTGATGGCGTCCCGCGAGATCCACCAGTTCAACCGAGACGTGGAGGATGAGATCGTAAGTGGGGAGTTTCACCGCTCGGCTCAGTCTGATGTGGGAGGACGGAGCAGGAAAGGAACCAGGAGCTGAACTTTATGCTGCTTCTGCTTTTAGAGAAGAGCCGGCTTTACTGTAAACCTTCTTTATGCTGAAGTTTCACTCTATCTGCTCCGTCTCTGCCTTCAGCACCCCTGAAATGTTGCTTGTGTATCATTTCATGGGCGTTACGCTGCCGTGCGTTATGCATAAGTTAGGCTGTTGTTGGAAATAAGTTCTGGACTCATTATGAATACTCTTTACCAATGTTTTCAATCCTGGTCCTCAAGGCTTACCCTGCCCTGCATGTTTTTAGATGTTTTCCCAGCTTTCACAATACCTCTGTTATCAATTGATAGCAGATTATCAGGCTTTGCCTGAACTGCAATCATCCGAATCAGGTGTGCTGAACCTCAGAAACATCCTAAACATGCAGAGCAGGAAGCCTTGAGGACCAGGATTGAAAAACACTGCTCTATATGCCCAGAATTGAAAAAATACATAGAAAGTTCAGCGCATGCCAGCATTTTAGGAGATGCTGGGACGTCAGGCATATGCTGGATAAACTGGCAAGGTGTGACGGCGGCCTGTGGTCCAGCTGTAATTGAACTAATATTATTTCCTCCCATCTGAAGAACAGATGGGAGGAAATTCCTCCCATCAATGTGGACGTCCTGCAGCATCAGAGCCATTAATGCTGCTGTAGAACCTGGTGCGTGAGCCCAGTTTCCGATGACGATGTGTCTGTGTGTCTCCAGCTCTGGGTGGAGGAGAGGATGCCTCTGGCCACATCTACTGACCACGGACACAACCTGCAGACGGTGCAGCTGCTCATCAAGAAGAACCAGGTAACGTGGAAACAGCGTTTTAGCGTTTTACTGAGGCCATGTGTGCAGCAGAACGCTGCTGTCGGTGTGTTTTTATGGCCGCCACTGTGAGGCGGTTCTCTGTAGCGCTGCCTTTATCTACGGGGGAAAAGATAGGAGCCACATTGGGGAGGGAGGGGGGGGTGGGGGTGTTGGGGAGCATATTTCACACTTTATCCTTGAAAGGATACAGTTTGAGATATCAAAAAAAAAACATCAGCAGAAGAAAATATAAAACATATATGACAAACATTTCAGCAGAGGGTTACATCGAAGGCTGGAGACACATTTAAGGTCAATCAGACATTTTGAGCATCAGTTGTGTTCAGAGATGGGAAGTAACAAAAGTACAAATGCTTAGTTATTGTACTCAAGTAGATTTTTCTGATATTTTTTACTTTTACTTTACTACTTACTTATTTTTATGGCGACTTTTACTTCTACTCCTTACATTTTTACACAAATATCTGTACTTTCTACTCCCTTACATTTTAAAAAAATGGCTCGCGTTACTTTAGTTTTGAATCATTTTCAATGGAGTTACCGTTATTATTTCTCACACACGTCATCAATACCAAATTCAATCTAATTGGATGGGAATCTACGTTGCATTTGGCCTTTCAACCACTACACAAGATGAATCGACAGATACGGCGGTACATTATTAGCCGGCAAATCATTGCAGCTTTTCTGGTGGCGGTGGCGTTAGCAGCATAGTAGCATGGGACGTGGCAGATGATTGAAAATGAACACAACGGAGATCTAGTCCTATTGGCTTGAGACATCCATTTAAAATGTAGGCAGCAGCGGCATGAAAAAGTGGTTTCTACTTTTACTTTTATACTTTAAGTACATTTACAAGCCTGTACTTTGTTACTTTTACTTGAGGAAAGAAGTTTAATCAGTACTTCCACTTTTACCAGAGTATTTTTAACACAAGTATCTGTACTTTTACTCAAGTACGGAAAGTGAGTACTTTGCCATCTCTGTTTGTGTTTGTTTATGATTGAATGTGTTCAGTTTCCATCCAGGGGGAGGTTTGATAAGGTGGAGGCCGAATCCAGAATAACATTTATTGTTTTGAAATCAGGCTGCACAGGAATTTCCTTCAGCCTTCAGTCGTTTCTTGCTGGCTCTACATTGCGAATCCAATATTCCACATGTGTTGGGCTTTTCCGCATCCAAGATGTTGTCACCTTTGAGTTCAACCACAGCAGCCAGCCTGGGTTCAGTCGCACCCACATACGGCTCAGCTCCTGATCTTGCTCATTCACGGCCTTATTGAGGGCGTCAGCTGTTGCTACAGCCTCATCAATGCCCTAATTCCCGCAAACATCCTCTGTAATTCTCTGTAAATATATCAGGTTTCCTCCAAATCCAAACAGGAGAAATCTGAGTATCATAAATCTGAACTGCCAAACGTCTTCTACATCCCCCACTGATTACATTGCAAAACACACCATCCTCCAAGCCTTCCAGGAGTCCATGGCGTATCCCACAAAGTGCTTCCTGGTAAGACAGGAAGGGTTCCCATTTCCCTGTCTTCCAGTTGAGAAAATCTGATCAATTGCATTGAAAGCCCAGCTGATCAGATCCATGGTTTGAATTATGAAGAAGTGGCTCAGAAAAGACAAAAACACAGCAAAGCAGGGACAGAGCAGGGGAGGAGCTAGCCTGACGTAGTCCCGACTCAATTCTAGTCAGAATGAGTCTGATTCTGCTCCATAGAGCTGTGATTATGGGGGCGCGGTTTCCAACTAACCAGGAAAAATGCCTCTGCACTCAATTGATAGACCTACAACCAGCCATAAGAGCAACGGAGTGCGTGACGTATGTTAGCGAAGTTTAACGCATAGTTGTTGTCAACAAAAAATCAAAGCGTGCAGTTTCACGCCTAAGAATAAGAAGATGAGACATTTGATCGCGTTTTCTCTGTTCCTCTTTTAAAATTAATTTGCTGTCGCATATCTTCTAGAACAGACCTAATAGCAGAATCTACTCACCCAAACCTCCAGCGGGCAAAGCCATTATTATTGTCGAATTCAAGCGCCGCTTTGGTCACACGAGGGTTGATTATGTTACTGTTGGGATCATCTGTCCATCATCGTGATAAAAGCCCGCCTGACAATTTGATTGGATCGCCAGAGGGTGGGCTTTATCATACTCAAGGCTTACTATGGAGCAATGCCAGATCGACCTTCCCGACCTCAAACTTTGTGGGCGGGACTAAGTTCGGAATGGCACCCAGGCTAGGGGAGGAACCCGGAGCAGCAGGGGAAATGTGACCGCCTCCTTCAAGAGTCGGAACGGAAACGTGAGGCTCTATTTTCCTCATTTAAGCTGAAATGATCCAATAAATACTAGTGTTGCACTCGATACCAGTATCGGACGGGGCCCCGATACTGCCCTAAAATGGTGTAGTATCGGTATGGGCGTAGTACCAACAATATAGAGCACCGATACCATTTTGAGAGCCATAAGTTTATTCAACTATTGTCACCCACTCCTGGTATGCAATAAAAACTTTTTATATTTATTATTATATTCACTTTGTATTAGATTTTTTCCTGCTTCACAAAGGTAGGCAGCAGCTTGACAAAGCCATGATGGCAATTGTTTTACATTGTTATGGTATCGGTATGGGCCGCATATACTGCACAGCCAGGTATCGGTATTGGGGCCAAAAAGTGGCATCGGCGCAACACTAATAAATCCCCTAAAGGAAAAACATGCTGAGGAGTTTGGGCATCTTCATCTATTAGAGCAATAAATGTTTTTCAGACCAAATAATTTCTGTTTTAGTTTCCATTTTTTTTATGTCTGGAGAAGATAATAAGCAAAGCTCCAATAATTGTTTTTCTAGAACGTAGGAAAGAAAGTTTCTGAGACTAAACGTTCATTGAACTCCAGTCTGAAGATGAAGGGAAGTTTCTGTTATTTGTGGGTAGAAATAAAAAACCTTGTTTGTTTTTAATCTGCAGACGCTGCAGAAGGAGATCCAGGGACACCAGCCTCGATTCGACGACATCTTTGAGCGCAGCCAGCACGTTCTGAGGGCCGACAGCCCCACGGCGGAACCCATCCGCCAGAGGCTGACCGAGCTGCAGGCGCTGTGGGATCAGATCAAGAAGGAGACGGAGAAGCGGCATTCCCGGCTCAGCGAGGCCCACGAGGCCCAGCAGTACTACTTCGACGCCGCCGAGGCCGAGGCCTGGATGAGCGAGCAGGAGCTGTACATGATGTCAGAGGAGAAGGCCAAGGTGAGAGGAAATCTCCGCTTCCTCTGGGTCTCACTGATGGGAAAAGGTAGAAAGTCTAGGATTTAGAATTCAGGAAAAACTACCAGGAAACTGTTTTCTTTGTGTCAACGATGAGATTATTTTGTTGATGCTCCTTTTTTTTATGACGAGCTAAAGATGAATCTTTGATGATAAACACATGACGACTCATGGTGTGAGTTTTTCTTGACTAAATAAAGACGTTAGCAAGTGGTCTGTCAGACTTTTAAAATGCATCACTGTGCTGCTGCTTCCTGTCTGGTCATGCCGCCCTCCTGGCGTGCGGCGGTTCACATTCTGCATGACCGCAGCTGGACCATGGGAGCAGAGGCGGGGGGTGAAAGTGATCCAGAATGATCCGGGACTGAGTGTTCAACGCCGACAAACTCTGCTCTTCCAGCTGTTCTTGTGCAGAAATGCATCTTTGTGCGGCTTAGAGTCTGCGCTCCATACTGACTGCTTTTTCATTTCAAAATGTCAGAAATAGCGTTTAGTTCCAGGTTTTATCCAGCAGCCCAACAAAGCCTGGTTTTAGTTTAGAAAAACATGCAAATAGAAACGGATGAACGGGCCCCCCCCTTTGGAATGGGGGTCGTTCTTGGTTTTTCTTTCTTAACATAGATGGCTTCCTTCACCCCCCTCTCAAACCACCTGTCTTCTTTGTCCAAAATGTGAACATTCTCGTCCTCTGGTGCTCAGATTTCAGCTTTCAAAAACCTAAAATGCAGCAACTGAGTTGATCCGTCCTGCACTGGAAAAAATCTAAATCTAGATGAGTCATTTTTTCTTTAAATCAGTGCATTTGTTCTTGGATTGAGGAGCTAAAAGAGACATTTTACCAATGGAACAAGACATTTTACGTTAAACATAAGAAAAAACAACTGCATTGTCTTATATCAAGTACATATTATCTAATTATCTTATTTTAAGAGTTTTAAGAGTCATTTTGCTACTCAAATTAAGGGTAAATACAGTTTAAGACATTTTTTTCTTATTTTTAGATCGTTTTTCCTGTGTGCTATCCTGACCCTTAATCTGAGTAGGTCAATGCGATAGTTTGCCAATGGAATGAGTATTTTTACTCTTAAAATAAGATAATTAGATGACAATGCAATGATGTTTTCTTATTTTAAATGTAAATTGTCTTGTTCCATTGTCAAAATGTCTCTCTTATCTCCTCAATATAAGAACAAATACACTTATTTTAAGAAAAAATGACTAGATTTAAATTTTTCCAGTGTTCTTTTCTCTAACTTGGTCTCAATCAGTAGTTCTGTGTTTTTTCTAAATGCTGTTTCTGTTTAACTTTGTTTCATTTATCTCAGCCTGATTTTTATTTCAGTTTCCTTTTGAAGTCAGTTGTAATTTCCCTGCTGTTCCCAGCTTTCGTGTTTCTTCTCTTACTTTTCGTTTTACTTCCATGTTTCGCTCTCGTTTCCTCCTGCGGTCGTTGCTGGTTTGTTGTGATGAAACCTTTCAGTTCACCTTTACGGCGCCTCTGTGTATCGCAGGACGAGCAGAGCTCCGTGGCCATGCTGAAGAAGCACCAGATCCTGGAGCAGGCCGTGGAGGATTACGCCGACACCGTCCACCAGCTGTCCAGCACCAGCCGGGGCCTGGTGGCTGCAGGCCACCCTGACAGGTGAGGCTCTGATCTGTTAGAGGGAAAAGCTGCGGGGACCAAATGCTGATGCTCTGCTCCTCCTGCAGCGAGCGCATCGGCATGCGTCAGTCTAAGGTGGATAAGCTGTACGCCGGCCTGAAGGACCTCGCCGAAGAACGACGCGGGAAGCTGGACGAGCGTTTCCGACTCTTCCAGCTCAACAGGGAGGTGGACGACTTGGAGCAGTGGATCGCAGAGAGGGAGGTGGTGGCCGGGTCCCATGAGCTGGGACAGGACTACGAACACGTCACGGTGAGAACACACCTTCAGTTTGAGGAGCATCGGGGCAGAAGCTCCTAAAGCACAGAAAGAGTTTCAGGTTTTCTTTCTGCTCAACTTGGATTTCTCACAATCTGTTAAGAAAAGATCGTTTTAGAGGTAAATATAGAAAAAAAAAATGTTCACACTGAGAAAAAAGATATTCAGTTAAGTTAAGGAAAAGTCCAGTCCCAAGAAAATTTATCAATGGATCATTATTTATACCTAAAATGAATACGTTCACAGGGATTCAATGAATTTAGCTTTAATCAATAAAAAACAAAAGAAAAAAATCTGTTGTAATCCCTGAGTCTGGGAGCGGCCATCTTTGCCCAAATATAGCAACCTCCCTCCTGCCATCTTCCAGCAGTGGCGTCGCGACGCGGTTAGCCTGGCTGGTCATTCTCGCTTTCCTGAAGCTAAATCCAATGGGAACTACTAGACACATCTGCAATCAACAACAATTATTGAAAGATTTCCAGGAGGACTTCACCATTGAAATTCACTCAGGAGCTATAGTGAACTGACATTTGCCCACGTAGAAGGCAGCTGAATGCTGGAATTACATCGGGTAAAAGTGGAAAAAAAGAGTTATTCCACCTTTCTGATTCCTGATCCTCCGCGGACGGGTTGGTCGGATTTGGATCGCCAACTTGAAGAGGGAAGGATTTGCCATCGAACTTCTGGCCACAGAAAAAAACCCGTAATATGTAGCCAACATTTGGAAGAAGAATGTTTTCAAGATGACTTGGATAATGGCGGCGTTGTGACAAACACCAGATACAGCACTGGGACTTGATCCCCAGCCTATACCGCACCGTGGACGCCACTAACCAGTAGGTGGCAGTAGTGATTTCTTTGACAAACATGGATGCCTCCAGTAAAGCACATTCACATGAAAATTACTCTGAATTAAAAACACTGATCATTTATTGAACAGATGGAATCATTTCAGATTTAAAGAACTTTTCAGAAGTTTGAATTCTGAATGTGAAAGCGACTTTTCCTTTAAACACTCCTTGGTCTGTCACATCTTTAGGGTTTAGGGGTCTGGTGGTTCCCTCCCTTGGAAAATGTCGACATTTAGACTCTGAAACACGATATCCTGCATCATGAGGTTTCTTCTAACGACTTTTGTCCTGATTATGGGACGTATTTGTGCTTGGCTAGTGATGGAAATTTCATAAAGAGGATCTGAGATAATTTTTAGCCACAATATTATGTTTCATAGGTTAATTGAAAAACTCTGATGCTACGTTCACATTGAACGCCATCAGAGAAGCTCCTGCTGCTTCATTTTTGATCCTCATTAAGCTTCAGACGTCCAGTAAAGTGAGTCCAGATGCTTCTGCTGCTCCTGTGGTCGATGCCAGAAGCAGCTTTGCTATATTAGCTGTGATCAGCGGGTAGAAAAGTAGTTAGAATCTATGTTGAAGTGAGAAAGTCCTCCTGAAAACATGGTCTGTGCAGTCAGTTCATCCAGATTACCATCCTGCCTTCAAAAGATTATTTCTCTGTAGGAGCAGCTCAGACCTAGCCTCATTGAGACCATCCTGATCTCATGAGCTTTCAAGGTCTCGCTCGCTAATCAGTCTGGAGACTCTCCGTTAAAGAAAATTTGGAGCCATTCACCAAGCGAAGCGTCCAATCAGCGTTGGCTTTTGAGGCGTTGAGGTGTGACGCATCGAGAAGCGCGACAGTTCAGTCTAAAGAACATGGCGGCTTCAGCCGATGAAACTAGCGTTAGCGTGCCTGTCGAGCAAGTTTTATCGGAATTACAGAGTATTTCTTCACTGAAAGAAGAGCAAAACACTGCTCTGGAGGCTTTTCTCAGAGGCAAAGATGTTTTTGCTCTTCTCCCCACTGGTTTTGGCAAGAGTACCCTGACTGTTAGTGCGTCATATGCTTCGTTGATCTGATTGGCTTGCTTCATTTTGGCCGTCCTATCACCAACATAGGCCAATCAGCTAACCAGGCTTATTTTAAGCCCCTTCCCAAAATTACTTCCACAGAAGGTTTTCCAGATGGATATGCGGAGCAAATCCATCTGGTGTAGTCAGGTTAGCTCAGACCCCACATACCCGGCTCGCTGTCACTGAGGAATCCCCAGCAGCGTAACTGCCTCAGGCCCGCTTCCTAAGCCTCTCCAGGGTTTTCCCCTCCTGTTGGTGGCGGCTGGAAGTAGATGTTAGCGTTTTCAGGTCTGTGCTACAAACTGCAGGCAGCAGGATAATAAAAGCCAACATATTCTGCCGGCAGGTTTCTACATTTGAAGTTATTTTTTAGGCGTTAATAAACTGTTTCAGAGGAGTGATCATAAGCGCCTCCGCATCAGCATTATAGCGTCTGACTCCCTGCCAGCTCCCAGATCAGCTTCTCTCTCATTGGTTGATGAGTGGCGTCTAGCAGATAAAGGTTACATTAAACCAACTCCAGCAGCTGCTGCTAGTAAAACTTTGAACATTTGATCAAACTTACCAAAGCTGTACATCCCAGAAAGCGTACAGTGTACACCGTTTACATATTTTTATATTATTTATTTATCATGTTAAAAATTTTTATTTGATGAAATATCTCTGTTTCTTATTTTAAATACCGTCAGGAGGAAACTCGTCAAGTTTAGATTAAAGATTTTTCCTGAACTTAATTAAAAACAGGCAGCGATGAAGCTGACCTGAATCTTCCTGTTTAGGATTTATTGTTTTTATTCTGATTCCGGTCATAAAGATAATCTTCCTTCTCCTTCAGATGCTGCAGGAGCGATTCCGAGAATTCGCCCGTGACACCGGGAACATCGGCCAGGAGCGCGTGGACGGCGTGAACAAGCAGGCGGACGAGCTGATCAACGCGGGCCACAGCGACTCCGCCACCATCGCCGAGTGGAAGGACGGCCTGAACGAGGCCTGGGCCGACCTGCTGGAGCTCATCGACACGCGCACGCAGATCCTCGCCGCCTCCTACGAGCTCCACAAGTTCTACCACGACGCCAAGGAGATCCTGAACCGCATCCTGGACAAACACAAGAAGCTCCCGGAGGAGCTGGGCCGGGACCAGAACACGGTGGAGACCCTGCAGAGGATGCACACCACCTTCGAACACGACATTCAGGCTCTGGGGACGCAGGTAGGGGTCAGGATCCAGCCCTCCTCTGATTGGACGGGAGGGAACACCTGCAGCTGCTCGCCTCGAACCGACCTGAACTTCTTTCTGCTGCAGGTCCGGCAGCTTCAGGAAGACGCCGTCCGTCTGCAGTCGGCGTACGCCGGAGACAAAGCGGACGACATCCAGAAGAGAGAAGGAGAGGTGAGCGATTTTTTATCAGAAGCTGCTCCGTGTTTAATGAAGCAGCGGCGCTGCTGATCATGCTGCGTAACGCATGCTGCACGGCTGCTGCTCTGACATCACATCCTGCCTCTGCTCCTCTAACCACGCGTCTAAAAAACGCCTCATCAGGTCAGATACGTTTAAAAAGGTCCATGCCAAAAGCTCCACACTACAAATAATAGAAAGATAAATGTCTTTTTTTCTTAAAATCTATGGGACGCCTTTTTAAAGTTAAGCAGTCAGAAATTAGGAGCAATATTTATGATTATTTAATGTTTTTAGAGAAATATAAGAGGTTTATTTTCCCCCCAAAGTCATTTTTTTACTATGTCTCTCATTCATTTATAAAAAACTTACTTTGCTAAAAAAATATTTAGCTTCAAACTAAATATTTAGTTTTCAATATGTTGTTTTTAAATAAATATAGAGGTTCAAATATTTTATGATGTAAATATATAAATATTTATTTAACAAAGTTAGTATTTAGTTTGCTATGTGTAGCTAAATACTAACTTTGTTAAATAAATATTTATTTTTTAGCTAAATATTTAGCTAGCTATGTGCAGCTAAATATTAAATTTGTTAAATAAATATTCATTTTTTAGCTAGATATTTAGCTAGCTATGTGCAGCTAAATATTAACTTTGTTAAATAAAAATTTATTTTTTAGCTAGATATTTAGCTAGCTATGTGCAGCTAAATATTACATAAATAAATATTTATTTTTTAGCTGGAGATATTTAGCTACAATATGTGCAGCCAAATATTACATAAATAAATATTATTTATTTTTTAGCTAAATATTTTAGCCCAACTATGTGGCAGCTAAATATTAAGTTTTTAAATAAATATTATTTAATTTTTAGCACAAATATTTATTAAACAAAACTAGACATGTAATTTTGCAATCTAAATATTTAGTTTGAACTTCTAATTTCTTTAAGAAATTACGATTTTTATATAATTATTGAATAACATAGTGAAAAAAACTAACTTGGGAAATAAATAACCCCCTTATTTTTCTCTTAAAACACGTTAATAAGCATAAATATTACGCTCCTAATATTCGGCTGCTTAAATTTACAAACAGTGACCCATTAAAATCAGTTCATTAGTAAAGTAAGACACTTTACTAATGGAACAAAGATAATTTACATTTAAAAATAAGAACAAACAATTACATTCCTTCTTTATTTCAGGGTGCATATTATCTAATAATCTTATTTTAAGAGTAAGAAACTGTTGGCAGATCATCTTATTTACCTGCTCAAATTAAAGGTAAATGCACTTCTTCTAAGGCATTTTTGCGGTGGTTTTTAGTAGGAAGTTTTTCAGCAACTTTTGGTTAAAATGATGAGAAGAAAAGTTTTTATTTAATGAACAAACAAACCTGAGGACCTAAAGTTTTCTAAGTTAAAACAGAAAACTTGGTTCTTTATGCTGGTTGCGTTCAGTAAACTAAGATAATTCAGGTGTTTTAATGTTTGGTGACTCTAAATGGGGCTGCGAATTTGGGCAGCAGATCCTCTGAACTCTACGCTCCAGATTCTCTGTGGTTCTGGTCCAGCAGAACCAGCCAGCCTCGCGAGGTTGGTTTTCATCGTTTCCTCCGTCTGGTTTCATGTTTGTGGCATAACAGTAGAGTTTTACTGATCCATCAAACCCAAATGTTTTGAAAGGTTTCTTCTTCATTAGAAGTTTCATTTCTAAACTGGTTTAAATGAAACAACAGTTTTCCTCTCTGATCTGGGTCTGAGCTGCTTCCTGTCAGCTTCATTCAAACCTTCTGCTGTTGATCTAAAGATGAGGTCAGAGCTGAAGGACGTTAAACCGGGTAAATCAGTGGAGATGATCACACTTATCGAAGCATGAACTTCTGATTTTATTTCCAAAATAATCAGATTTTTGTAATTTAATTGAAGTTAAATTCAACAAACGTCATTCTAAAGAGAAAATATTGAGCTGGTTTCCTGATGATGGTTCTTTTAAATTCGGGAGGCGGATTTAGGAAATGTGGGGCCCTCTGCTTAAAAGACAGGCAGGGGCCCCTCTGAATGGAGAAGACAACACATCAAACAGCCCCATTCTCCAGATATAGAAATGTTAATAGAATAG
>JAGKQL010000052.1:928400-944578 GCA_018398635.1 Cyprinodon brontotheroides
CTGAGACACACTTAATATTATCAGCGTTCTGATGGCATTTTTATCAAAAACATAATTAATGTGCAGAAATAAGGAATAGTTGTATTAACCAAACATGGAAACAGAGTTTTATGGGGCCCTAAGCAGCTGCCTGGTATTGCCTGATGGTAAATCCCCCCTGAGTTCTGCATTAAACAAGTTGTTGGAGACATTGAGGTGTTCCTGCTTTAATCCAGTCCCACACAGCGTTTCATTTCTCACCAAATGACTCCAACTTATTAAAACAAAGGATTTCAGAGCAACAGTTACTGTCGCTTCGCCTTCACTCCTTTGGAGGAAATGAATGATTCCAAAGTGCAGAAATGAGTCGAGCAGAAAGGCAGCAGAAGGGTCCTAGGGAGGAGGAGGAGGAGGATGAAGAGCTCCATCATTCATGGAAATACACACACACACACACACACACACACACACACACACACACACACACACACACACACACACACACACACACACACACCTGGTGTTCAGGCTGTGAGTCATCACAGCAGCTCGGATAGTTTTTACAGCTGCAGCCTGCAGTGTACACAGTGTGTGGGGGGGTGTACTGTTTGTGTGTGTGTGTGTGGGGAATTATGGTTTGTGCATGTGTTTGTGGGATGTGGATGGGTATACCCACAGACTAATTGAAAAGCTGAATGCTGCCTCGGTCAGCAGAACGCTCCATATGACTGTTACATTTGTGTCTGGGCCAAATTTTCCCTGCCAGCTGACTGCAGGTTTTTTAGCATCAGATCGGCTAAACATTAAAATAAAATCCAAATGTTCCAGAAGCACATTAACAAGGCCCAGAGCCAGAACCTTATAAAATAAGTGCATTTGTTCTTGGATTGAGGAGGTAAAAGAGACATTTTGCACAATTTACATTTAAAATAATTAAACAACAATTGCATTGTCTAATTTCAAGTGCATTTTATCTAATTAATTCATTTTAAGAGTAAAAATACTAATTCCAATGGCAAACTATCTCATTAACCAACTTAAATTAAGGGTAAATATACTTAATTTAAGACATTATTGCTTAATTTATGATTGTTTTTCCAGTGATGGATCATCACCATCTGGACCTCGATCAAAATAACACAAAGCATGAACTTGGTGACTTTTATTTGCGTGTCTGGGTTTGGTGGATGTTGGTGGAGGAGGATGCAGACGGAGGATGGAGGCTTTAGTGATGAACTGGTTCAGGTTTGACCTGCAGGATGGCTGCTGGGGGCTTAGCTCCCTGATGAGAGAAAAAAGGAGAAAATTGATGATGAAAACCTACAGCTACAGAATTTCCCCACTTTTCTTGGCTGGTCCCCTACAGTTCCTTTTTAAACATCTAAAAACATTCTTTCTGTCATGATTTGTGGACATTAAGATCTAGAGAGAAGCGCACTGCAAAAAAAAAATGGAAATCTAAATAAGTAATTTTTACTCAAATTAAGTGCATTTTTCTTGAATTGAGGAGGTAAGTGAGACACTTTGCCAATGGAACAAGACAATTTACATTTAAAATAAGAAAAACTCATTGCTTTGTCTTATTTCCCCAAGTGCATTTTATCTACTATCTTATTTTAGGAGTATTAAAATACTCATTCCATGTGGCAAATCATCTTATTTACCTGCTCAAATTAAGGGTAAATACACTTAAATTTTAATTTTTAAGACATTTTTTACTTATTTCTAGATGTTTTTTTTTGCAGTGCGCCATCTCCTGGTCAGGCGCTGTAATTCAGTGACAGGGTGGAGTCAGAGTAATAAATATGCACGCTCAGGAGAAGGCCAGTGGCTGGAAGTTGGAGAGGGATTTTTGCTGGAAGTTGCAGGGGAAGTGAGCTTCCATTCGGCTGGCATTTGACTGGGAAGGCCCATTTTGAATGGCTGCTACTCTAAGATAAAAAAAAACATTCTTTACTTCCAAACAGCAGAGATTCTCAGTCTGTTCTGAGCTAAAACACATCCAGCCTCTGGTTGGTTTGCTTCGTGTTTGAGCAGAAATCAGAGGCAAATCTTCCGGTTGTTTCTTCACTGCAGCTGATTTCCAGAAGTAAACTCGACTCAGACGGAACAGGAGCTGCAGCCAGCAGCAGGTTCTGTCCCCCATCCAGTTCCATGCATCAGCGTTTTCCTCAGCGCAGACAGTTTTTACTACAGAACTCTGCTGCAGCTGCTTTATGCATTCTGAGCCGACCGTCGCGCTCTAGGAAAACGGTTCGAAAACGGCGACGCAGACGAGAAATCAAATTTCCTGCTTAAATTTAGAAAACTGCATCAGTTGCTGCAGAAGAAGAAACATTTCTGAATGTATAAAACCAACCATGCAGATAGAAATCCTCAGGTTGTGTCATGACTCAGCACTTTTTGGTTCTGTTGAAGTTTTCTTTTTCGAGTTTTCAGTTTGATTCATGTCTTTTTGTGTTTTCTAATTTATGGTTTTATTTCCATTTTGTGTTATTCTAGTTATTTTTTATTATATTTGAGTTCTTAGGTATTTCTTTTTGGCCCTCTGCTGCCCTCTTGTGTCCGTCTTTTTTCCGTAGCTCCCTTCTAGACACCTCTGTCCAAACCTGATCCCAATCTGCTGATTAGCCTGGTCTTTGTTCCGTCTCCCATTTATACTCCAGGTTCCTTGTTATTTCCTGGATGTTTAACAGATTTTGGTTTTACTGTATTTTGGATTTTTGCGTCAATGGCTTTAATTTTAGATTTCATCGCCGCCTCCCTCATCTCTGCATTTGGGTCCTCCAAAACCTCCATCCTACCTGACAGTTTAAGGTATTTTTTCAAATATAATATATTACATAAAGTATATGTAATATATATATATATATATATAGCTATATAATTTTTTGAGTGAATACATTTGAGACTTTAGAGACGAGTTGTTCTGTTAGATCTATCTGGTAACTTCTATGATATATTTGATATCTAAAGGATGAAGCGAACCAGCAGCCGTTAACCGGGTCTCAGTAACCGCAGGCTGGGATGATGCATTAAATCAAACGTATCTTTGTCATCTTTTCCTTCCTCCATGTTGAGGTGGATCAAAGGCTGCCTGTCCTCTGCTGTTAACGTTTATTATGAAAGTTTTAGATTCATGTGTTCGATTCTGCGTCTCTTTCCTGACATGTGGGCCAGTAATCAGAGACCAACCCGCTGCAGGATCAGAGCGCTCTGATTCCCTCTTCCTGCTGTTTCTCCCTTCTTTTCTCTTCTGTCCCACTTCCTGCCCGTCGCCTGCAGGCAGAGCTTCTCAGACCAGCCCACAGAGAATCAAACTGAAGCGCATCATTATGTTTGTGCAGTTTTTACTCTATTTTTGCTTGGATGAATGGACGCAGAACCAGCATCTGATGGTTGTCCTTCTGCATTCAGAGGTTTTTCATCTTCACAGTGACTAAACTTCCATTAAAGTCCAGTCGGTCAGACTGGCTGGTAAAAGATGCTCTGTTTGGGTCCATCATTCTGTTAGGACCCAGTTTGGACTCAACGGTGCCAGCACCCCCTCCTTGGACATCTTGTGTAAAACATTATCTATAGTCCCTCATGTGCACTATTCTTCTCTCTCACTGTGCAACAACACGTGCCAACTTATGTGCAGTCTGTGTCATTTTTTACTAATTTATAAAATCAGTACATCTCTGTTGCCCAAGTGCAAAAATCCAAGTCAGCTACTGTGTAGCCGTCGCTTAGCTCTCTGCTGTGCAGATATTTTTATACCAAAAGGAAAGATATTACAGGAAATCACAACTTTTCTTTCGCTCTTTTGTACTATATACACTCTTTTTATATTGTTTGTTGTATTTTTATCTTTAATGGCATCTTGATTTAAGCCACTGGAATCAGAATTTCCCTGAAGGATTAATTCCAGGGAATTAATGAAGTTGAGTCGAAGTCATTTAAAAGGCAACTAGTATTGCTGTATTTTATCTAAGGGCACCAGAGTAAAGGGGCTGAATAGAAACATCTCATCCTTTGTAGTTTATATTTAAGTGAAACGGCTGTTTGCTCCAGAGTTGCTGCAACTCCTCTGCAAAAGTTCAAGTATAATTGGTCAACATTTCCTGAAATAAGTTCATTTTTCCTTGTTTTAAATGGGAAAGACAATTTTCGATTTCTGATTAAAATTAAAACTAAATATTTCTAGTGATTTATGTCTAAATATTTTAATCCAATGGACAAAAAGATCTAATTTTGTTGTCAGATCATCTTACTAACCTGCTCTCATTCAGAGAAAATGCATAAAATGTAGGAAATCTACTAATTTTAGATCAGTTTTTGCAGCATCTGTCTGATCTGCTCTGATAACGATCTGTTTCACAGTCTTTTTTATCCATATTTTTTATCCTAAGTGTATATCAGTCTATTTTTTGCATGCCTTATATACCCACACTGCAAAAAACATCTAGAAATAAGTAAAAATGTCTTAAATTAAGTGTATTTACCCTTAATTTGAGCAGGTAAATAAGATGATCTGCCAATGGAATGAGTATTTTTACTCCTAAAATAAGATAATTAGATAATATACACTTGAAATAAGACAAAGCAAATAGTTTTTTCTTATTTAAAATGTAAATTGTCTTGTTCCATTGGCAAAGTGTCTCATTTACCTCCTCAATTCAAGAAAAATGCACTTAATTTGAGTAAAATTACTTATTTAGATTTCCATTTTTGCGGGTGCACAGTGTTTTAGATATTTTTATAATTTTATTTACCTATTATATATTATATATTTCATGTTGCTCGATTGTACCATAAAAAATTCCTAGTTTGTGAACTCCTTCACTAACAATGGCAATAAACCTGATTCTGATTCTGACCAACGCAGTGAACTCCTTGACGGTAAATCAGACGCTGAACGGGTTCACTGCAAAAACCGTCTAAAAGTGAGAAAAAATGTCTTAAATTAAGTGTATTTGTCATTCATTTGAGCAGGTAAATAAGATAATTTGCCAATGGAATGAGTATTTTAAGTCTTGAAATAAAATAATTAGATAATATGCACTTGAAATAAGACAATGCAATTGTGTTTTCTTATTTTAAATGTAAATTGTCTTGTTCCATTAGTAAAGTGTCTCAATTACCTCCTCAATTCAATAAAAAATGACTTATTTAGATTTCTATTTTTTGCAGTGTTCATGATGAACCTCGGACCAGACAGGTCGGACCCGAGCCTCTGGTTCTGGCTATTAGGATTCGACGATAATAACCCCTTAGTGTCCTAGAAATAACCAACACAAACAGACAAGTTAGTTTTCTGCAGAAAAGGAGAGTGAAGACAGACGGAGAATTTTCACTACCTGAACACTGGAAAAAATCTAAATCTAGATAAGTAATTTTTTCTTAAAATAAAGGTGCATTTGTTCTTGAATTGAGGAGGTAAAAGATTTAATTTGCCAATGGAACAAGACAATTTACATTTAAAATAAGAAAACACAATTGCATTGTCTTATTTTCAAGTGCATATTATCTAATTATCTTATTCTAAGAGTAAAAATACTCATTCCATTGGCAAACTACCTCATTTAACAACTCAAATTAAGGGTAAATACTCCTAATTTAAGACATTTCTACTTATTTCAAGATCGTTTTTCCAATGAAATATCTGTGGTCAGCTCTGCTGGGACCTTTCTGTCCCTTGCCTTTATTATCAGACTTCAGTAACAGGAGGGTCAGAAGTTTACACATTTAGTTTATTGCCGTTGGTTATCAGTCACCTGCAGCAGCGTAGCTGGATAAGGCCAGCTATGCTTCCCTTCCTGGAAGCTCTCCCTGTTTGAAGTTAAAACGTCATTCCTAGCAGACAAGGCTGTAAGTTAGTTCACATAAAATGATGACATTTCCATTTTTCTACCACTGGTGCTGCTGGCGTCTGCAGGGGTTGCCTTCAGTGTCTGGTCCCTGTTGACACATGGATCCGTGGGAGGAGCAGCGTGATGGAAACTGCTGCTCACAACGGAAACAGGAACTCTGATAACGCGCATGTTTACTGAGAGAAAAAGCAGAGCAGGAAGATCCGTCATTCTCCGCTACACAGGAAAACATCTTACTCTAGATAATTCATTTTTCTTAAAATTGAGGAGATAAAAGAGACATTTTGCCAATGGAACAAGACAATTTACATTTGAAATAAGAAAAACCAACTGCATTGTCTTATTTCAATTGCATGTTATTAATTATCTTATTTTAAGAGTAAAAATACTCATTCCATTGGCAGACTACCTAATTTCTAGATCATTTATCTGGCATCTCCATGTCAGCCCCGCCCTCCCAGCGTCCTTCATCCACTCCGTCCCTCCTGTGGTTCTGGACGCCTCCTGGTCGGTTTGGACCTGAAGCTGTTTTTCCAAAACATCTTAAATCTTCTGATCCTTTTCTAGCAGCAGAATCCAGATGGATCAGGTGTTTAAAACTGAGTTTGGTCTGATGACCAAGGAGGCTGGTTGACTCTTTGACACATAACTGGTTTCCATTTAATTATGGGATGTTAGGAGCAGACATGGCAAAAGTACTCACTTTCCGTACTTGAGTAAAAGTACAGATACTTTGTGTTAAAAAATACTCTGAGTAAAAGTGGAAGTACTGATTAAACTTCTTTTACTCAAGTAAAAAGTAACAAAAGTACAGGCTTGTAAAATTTATTTTAAAAGTATAAAAAGTAAAAGTAGAAACCACTTTTTTCATGCCGTTGACCTACATTTTAAATGGATGTCTGCCAATAGGACTAGATCTCCGTTGTGTTCATTTTCAATCATCTGTAGTTCCATGCAGCTAGGCTAACGCCACCTACCTGTTTTCGCTGCAAATGACTTGTCGCGAATGAATACACCGAATCTGGCGATGCATCTTTGTAGTGGTGGCGTCAAATGCAACGTAGATTCCCATCCAATTAGATTGAATTTGGTATTGATGACGTGAAAAATAATAACGGTAACTCCATTGAAATGATTCAAAACTAAAAAATAACGAGACAATTTTTAAAATGTAAGGAGTAAGAAAGTACAGATATTTGTGTAAAAAATGTAAGGAGTAGAAAGTAAAAAGGTAAGTATAAATAGTAAGTAGTAAAGTAAAAATATCAGAAAAAAATCTAACTTTAGTACTAGTACATCAAGTATACTACTTCCCATCTCTGGTTAGGAGAACTGGACTGTTTGCAGAATCATCCTTTAAACAAATGGAAACATAAATTAGGGACTTTCTTCTCAACAAATAAATAAATAGAAATAAAAACCTGCAGCAGAAGAAGGAGACTTCCTTCAATGACGCTGCTGAGCGTCTCCATGTTGGTCAGGGATGAAGAGATCTCCCCATGAAACAGAGCTTCATGCTGACCGTCTGAGCCAGCAGGGTTATGGTTCTTCCTCAGAGGCTCAGTGATGCGTTCACTGACAGTAGGACGATGCTGCTGGCTGCTTTCGAAGCCTGAAGCAGGATTTCTGGTCTGGAAGAAAAGAAACGCTGCTCTTCATTATCTGCTCTTTGATTCTTTTGGTGTTTTTTTGTGTCCATTTCAGACCAGTTTTTTTTTTAAGCTTTTCTTTCTGTTGCATAAGATCTTTTAAATGTTTTATCTTTTATTGAATTATTTTAGCTTCTTTCCAGAAACCATATGCTAGTTTTTTTTCTGTTGTTTCTGCTGCTTCCTTTGGATGTTTAGTTTTTCACATTTACTTCAACCTTTACACATCTTTGTGTTTTCACCTGAGTTTCTTATTTTGCATTTTATTCTGGGTCTTTTGAGTCTTTCATTCTTAATCTTTTTTATTTATGTCTTGTCTCCTGGTTTGTCTTTACTTCCATCCCATTGTGCTGTTAGTTAACCCTTCCTATATTCTATCTTTATTAAGGTCATTTTCTTATCCTCTTATGATTTCTGCAGGCATCATCATTAAGGATTCAGATCCTTATTTTAGTGAAAGTTGCACAGATCTATTTAGCTCTGACTGTTCATGTTTATTATCTCCAGAGAAACTGGAGAAAATGTTTTTCCTCTGTAACGTCCTTCCTTATTTCACACCGAGGCCGTCCTGGATGTGACAGATTTAATAGCAGCAGCGTGCAGCACGCTGGTGCCTGGTGCCTCGGAGCGTCTACAGCTCAGTGGTCTTCATTAAGATGATGAGTAAGAAATTATCCGTCCAGCATCCCACCGCCAATCTGCCCCGCAGCCCTGAATGTTCCCACGATCTGCTGGCACGCTCTCCTGCACGCACAGATTTATCTAATGACGCTCTCAGGGTGTTGGATCTTCTGCTCTGTATGTTAAACCACTTTGGAGACTTCATCTAATCAGCTGTTAGGAAACAGATGGATGATTCCAGGTTCATCTTTACAACTTCTGAAGATTCCTGCAGGAATTTTAGCAGCTGGCTGAGTCTAAGATTTATAATGAGCTGCAGTAAAATCTAGAATTTGTAGTTGAATGGTTTCCACATAAACAAGGAAAGATTCAAACAGTAATGAAGGGATTAAAGGAGCCGTTGGCTTCCTGTTAAACTCAGAATAGAATTTAAAATCCTCCTTCTCACATATAAAGCCTTAAATAATCAAGCTCCATCTGATATCAGAGATCTGATTGTTCCTGATGTTCCTAACAGAGCACTTCGCTCTCAATCTGCAGGTTTACTAGTGGTTCCTAGAATTTCTAAAAGTAGAGATGGGAGGCAGATCTTTTTTAGTTATCAGGCTCCTCTCCTGTGGAACCAACTACCAGTTTTAGTCCGTGTGAGGCAGACACCCTGTCTACTTTTAAGGCTAGGCTTAAAACTTTCCTTTTTGATAAAGCTTCTAGTTAGAGTGGCTCAGGTTATCCTGATCTATCTCTATAGTCTCTGCTGCTATAGGCTTAGACTGCTGGAGGACATAGGGACCCCTTTTTTCATCATTCTGCTTCATTCTATCTCTATTCTCCCACTCTGCAGAATCTATTAGTTCAATCTCTAACGTTCTGCTCTCTCTGCTTTTTCTCATAGTAGCTTCATCTGGTCTGTTCCTGTTTGGCTGTGACTCCATCCTGGAGAGAAATATCAGCTGTGCTGCTGCCATCAACACCTTTGTTTCTAGATGTTGGAGCTTGGCCTGTTTTCCCCAGTGTAGTCCTGTTTCTCTGACTGTGACTAACTGGATGTGCTCTCTTCATCCTCTCTGACATGGGAGCTGGCTGGGAGCTCGTCTGCCTGGCTGTGTGTGTTTCCTGGGCCGGGGCCGCCTGTGGAGCTGGTTGACAGTTGCCTTTTGTATCTATGCTTCTTTTCTATACATACTACCATTCTCCTTGAACCCCAGTGAATGGCCTCAGCAGATGGCCGCTCACACTGAGCCTGGTTCTGCTGGAGGTTTCTTCCTGTTCAAAGGGAGTTTTTTCCTCTCCACTGTGTTGCTAGCAAAGCATGCAGTGTGAGGGATTGCTGAAAGAGTCAATGAGTCGCATGCAATCAGCTGGTTTTCCTTAGATAGAAAACTTTGAATCAATCTGACTGGATGATCTGGTTGAATTGAAGTTGAGAAACTGATAGAGGCATTTCCTGCAAGAAAAAAGGTTTAAATTTATTTTACGTCTTTAGACAGAGATAGAGCTCAGACTGGGGCGAGTCCAGTACATACATTTATACCTTAAAAAATCCCAACACACAGTCTGTCTCCCATGGAACCATCCCACCTCTACATAAAGAACTTTCTCACACACCAACTTCAGTTCATTACGGACATTCCCTGTTAGGTTTATATATCTTTCACTGTCCAGATAAACATTTCTGTTCACGGTACGAGGGAAGCTGAAGCACCTTAGAAGACATGTTATCTATATTTCACTCTTGTCTAGATTAAGGAGGCAACTGCTTTCAGCCCTACCTTAAATATTTCAGCATAGAAGCTGCTACAAGATTTCTCTAAACTCGCTCCTATTAAGTATTTCATCTCACAAGTAGGCCGAGGAAAAGAAATGCTCTCGCCATTTTCTCTATAAAGTGACCTGAGATGATGTGTTGTGAATTGGCGCTATAGAAATAAACTGAGTAGAATTGAATTGTGTTAACCAGGCTGTAATCCGTTGGATCAGATCTGTTCCTTCTCCTCTGCATGAAGTGAAAACCTGAGAGTCGGCGCCTCTGACATCACGATCTGGATCTTATCCTCATCTCTGATGTTTAGCTTGAAGCAGCGGATGCTGTTTAATATGGAAATGTTTTCATAGACCCTCCTGCGGCTCGTTTTGCTTCTGACAGGGATAAAAAAAAACAGGTTTTTGTTTTGTTCTGCATGAAAACACATTCATCCTCACAGGAGGAGTTCCTCTGATCTATTTATAGACCTGCCCTGATTCCACTGGCTGCCAGAAAGAAAACCGATTTCAGCGCACGCTGCAGGTTGGCTGGTTCCTGAAGGGAACTGGGAGGTTAAACATCAGCCTGCAGGAGGTCAGAGGTCACAGAGACGACTTACTGGAGGTTCAGCTTGTTCTATTTATTTATGAGTCGTTTCATCTTGGAGGCTTTTTAAAATCATTTTGGGATCCTGAACTTTAGTCTTCATCCGTTTCTAGTTTATTGGTTCTTAAATCGTTTTGTTTTGCTGCTGCTGTTAGTCATTTTGGATTTAAAAAAAATTATTTCTGGTTCCTTTATTATTTAGTTTTCATTAATTGTGATAATTTCATAAATTGTTAAATAATTTCAGTTTTTTTCATAGTTTTCTGGCTCTGACTCTCTGATGGACGCCGTCCTCACAAACACAGACAGACTGATATAAACCTCACATCACTTACTTTAGAAATATAACTGTTTTACCATCAGAGTGAGGACCGTTTTTACCAAAGTTCATATTTTCTAACAGTAAGTTTAGTCTAAGGTTTAAATTGAGCTGAGGTTTAGGCTTAAGTGATAATTAAGTAAATAATATGGAGCTAAATGAGTCTCCGCTCTCCTTACATTCAATCACGCTGTTTTATTTTTCGCGATTTAGGTTTTTGTTGTAGTTTGTGCAAAAAACAACAAAAAGAATCATCCACTAGATCCGTTACACACGGTTTTAGAAACAAACATTGCATGTCCGTTAGATGAGGATCTTATTAAAGAAAGATCTGCATTTTTTCACAGATGATTAAATATCTATAGGGAGAGGATTCTACATCCCAGCTGACAGGATATTAGATTTATTTCATTTTAGTTTGTTTAATAGGAGCGACATGCGGATCATTTTATTATTTATTTGTTTTTACAGCACAGGAAGAACTCCTGAGATTATATTCAGATTACACATAAATAGATTCATTGGTATAAACCTTTACCCCCTGCTGTAAATCAATGGAAAGAGAAACTAGTGAACGTTTATAGGATGGAAAAAATAACAGCAAAATTAAACTTCCGCTGGTTTATTTGAGAAAAGATGGAACCCTTTAAAAACATATTTCCAGTTAATATTGCATTAAGTATGATAAATGTAAACACACAGGTACAGCTCAAATCTTTCACATCAGATAGGTCCCCTGTCAAACCTGGTGATCCTTAAGGCTCAGTTGTTGGCTCAAACTGGTGCACCTGCTACGTCCTTCCCCTTGGCTCTACACACCTGAAATTCAAGATTGATTTGGACAGCCAGTCATGGATGACACCCAGCTTTATTTATCCAGCAAAACCGCTAACTTCCCCGCCACCCCCCTTGTCCCTTACTAACTGCTCTTACTTGAAATTAAAGAATTGTCTCACCTCAAACTTCCTTAAATCCGTAAAGAGTGATAAAACAGAACTCCAAGCTCAGGCACTTAAACTTAATCTATCAAAAATCAATGACAACAATTTAGTCCCCCCTCCCCTCAGGTCAAGAGTCTGGGTGTCATCCTCGACTCCTCCCTCTCCTTTCAGTCTCACTATATAATAAAATTACCAGGTCACTTGCATACTTCTACACCTTCACAACGATGACCGTCTCCCGCTCCTCCCTCACCACTCATACTGCCTCTGTCCTTATCCACAGCCTCATCACCTCCTGTATTGATTATTGTTATTCTCTTCTTTTTGCCTCCCTCTATAAATCTCCCCTGAAAACCTCAACTTCTTCAGAACTCAGCTGCTCGTATTCATCACCAGAACCCCCTCTGCTTCCATCATATCCACTGAACTCACCATAGTTTAGTTTGCTCCCAGTTCAGGGAATTCAATTTAAAAATCCTTCTCTATACTTTCAAAGCCATCCATAACCTTGCTCCTCCATATTCCTGTCAAACCTCCTTCACATTGCCACCTCCTCCCGCCTCCCTTAGGATCCTCCTCCTCTCCATCCACCTCTTCACCAGCCTCTCCAGCTCGACTTGTCACCATGGTGAGCAGAGCCTTCAGCCGCTCTGCTCCCCCAGCTTCTGGAACTCACTTCCTCCCCGACCTCCCATCTGTTCCAGCTCGCTCATCTGTGAATATACTCGCTCTTTCCCCTATCCATGATTAGCTTTTTTGTTGTTTTGTTTTGTTTTTTATGTTCCTGTATCTGTATTTTGTATTTTCATTTCCTCTTTTTATTTATCTTTTTGTATTATTTGTAAAGTGACCTTGAGTGTCAAGAAAGGTGCTGTTAAATAAAATGTATTATTATTTATTATTATTACAGATTTTAAAGGCATACTAAACATATATATCTCAAATAAAAGTCATTCGAGAACGTTTTTTCTTTATTTCATCCCCCAAGTAAAAAAAATAAATAAAAAAAATAATAATAAAGGAAAAAAAAAAAAAAACATGGATTCCAGCTGGCCGACCTGTTTTGTTGTTGTTACTCAATTGTTTGGAAGTTGTTGTTTCTGACTTATTGTATTAATCATTGATTTTTAATATGGATCTGATAAAATAAAGTCTTTGTTCAAAAAAAAAAAAAAATAGATTCATTAATTCCGTGGGAGGAAAGGAATGACTTTAGGGTTGGATCAGGATTAACTCGATGATACCAACCTACTGAGCCTCCTGGCTCAATCTGAAGCCGTTCAATGGGACTGATAACCACTAATGACGAAGTTCAAAGACCTCTGGTGCTTTCTAATTGAATTTATAATTGTTTATGGACCATAAATACTTAAAGTTTTTCTGATTCTGATTCTGAATCATGCTGTGTGTGTGTGTGTGTATCACATCTGTTTATTTCTAAATATTGAGACAGATTTATCTCCATATGTAAAAGTCTGAATTTCTCTCTATATTCGTTTTAGTCCTTCTTCTCTCTTTGCTGTTTTTTTTCTGAGTTTCTCATCAGTTCATTTCCTTTTAATAAGAGGAAAACAACAATAACTTCTAAGGGCCCCCAGACCTCGGGCCCCCGGGCCCGGTCCCCTCCTGTCTCTATGTGAGCCCAAGGAGAGATCTGAACCGGACCCCCAGGAGTCCAGTTTAATTCATATTAATGTAGTTTTATTATCTTTATCTGAAATAAAGAAAGTAAAACAATCTAAACAAATAGAACAAGTTCCAGAATTAAAAAGAGAACGTTTGTTCATCAAACGGCGGTTTTCCCGGGTGATACTCGGACAGAACGGTTATTAAAGATGGAAATGATTCGGCAGCAGGTATCATCCATCCAGGGCAGCGTTCTCTTCCTCGTCATGTTTGACCTTGACTTCACAGCCCGCTGCTTCGCCACCCTTGGTGATACGGTTGTCATGGCGACGCGCCAGCATCCTGATTGGCTGCGAGGATGGGGAGAGATTCTGCAAGCAGGCGTGAGAGAGATCAATGAAGCTTTGAGGCTGACACACCTGTTCTGTTTAAACACAGCCGGGGGTGGGGGCTTTAGTTACAAACTTCATGCTTCTGTGCAAAGATCAGGCTTCCTACGCAGAAACAAAACTACTCTCTGCAAAAAAAACAATCAGAAATAAAACTGAGAGGAAATCCCTTTCATTGTGAGTTCCTCCATGTTGCCTCAGCTCCTCTTCCTCAGCCCGTCGTCTAGAACACAAGAAGATGTTGCTGCCATCAGAGGTGGTTGCTGATAGCCAAACATCTGGAGAACTGATGGTCCATGATGCTCCATCCCAGCAGCCTCGGACTGTCCCTCAGAACTCCTCCTTTGGTGGGATCATCAGGTCTTCTTCTCTGCTCAGCAAACTGAGAAGATGATGGATGTAAAGCAGGATAAAGGTCATCCAGCGATGCTGATCCATGTGGTTCTGTCAGGATGGGATGGATGAAATATTTCTGAGGATCAGACATGTTGACATTCTGCTGAAGTTCCTCAAGATTCCTGGATGGTTTGATGTTCTTCTGACCTTTAGTGGGAGAAACGTGCAGATTCCTCTCATGGTTTCTGATGAACTTCTTTTTTTTTAAATCAAACTGTAGAGCCTCAGAAGATCTTTATCCTCAGAGACTCGGTCTTTACTGCTTTGGACCAAATCACAGAAACACTCACTTGATTCAAATGTTTGATTGAATTATATTGTTTTATCTTCATCAGCTCCCAGATGTTCATGTTCTCCTGAAGTCAATACAGTAGAAGCCGCTCAACATTTCCCCACTTTCCTTGATGGACCCTTGACTGGTTCTTGGCTGGTCCTTGGCTAGTCCTTGGCTGGTCCTTGGCTAGTCCTTGGCTAGTCCTTGGCTGGTCCTTGGCTAGTCCTTGGCTGCTCCTTAACTGGTCCTTGGCTAGTCCTTGGCTGCTCCTTAACTGGTCCTTGGCTGGTCCTTCTTGGCTGGTCCTTGGCTGGGGTCCCCTGGCTGCTCCTTAACTGGTCCTTGGCTTTGGGTCCTTGGCTGGTCCTGGCTAGTCCTTGGCTGCTCCTTAACTGGTCCTTGGCTGCTGGTTCTTGGCTGTCCTTGGCTGGCCTGGCTGGCCCTTCCTAACTGGTTCTTGGCTATCCCCAATGGTCCTTGGCTGCTCGAACTGGTCCTGCTGGCCCTGGCTGGTCCTGGCTGGTCTCTTGGCTGGTCCTTAACTGGTCCTTGGCTGGTCCCCTGGCTGGTCCTTGGCTGGTCCTTAACTGGTCCTGGCCGGTTCTGGCTGGTCACAGTCCTGGCTGTCTTCTTAACCGGTCCTTGGCTGGTCCTTGACTGGTTCTTGACTGGTCCTTGGCCGGCCCTGTCTGGTCATTGGCCAGTCCTTGGCTTGCATAACTGGTCCTGGCTGGTCCTTGACCGGTTCCTGACTGGTCCTTGACTGGTCCTTGGCTGGTCTCTCATTGGTCCTGATTGGTCCTTGGCGGGTCCTGGCTGGTCCTTGGTTGGTCCATGACTGGTCCTTGGTTGGTCCTTGGCTGGTTCCTTGATTGGTCCTTGGCCAGAAGGCCAGTGGTTGGAAGTTGGAGGGGATTTTTTTTATGGCTGATACTGAACATGCATCTAGAAATGATTCTGTTTTAATGTTTTAATCTGACCTAGAAGAACATCTAAGGAACATTTATAGAACATTTAACCAAACCTTAGCTGATCATCTAACCTCTTGGTGTATTTTCTCGGTAAATAAATGATTATTCACGCCTGTATCTCCCCCTCTACCCCTCAGCCTGGCGCTGCACCCAGAGCGCTCCCTGGTGGCGACGGGTCAGGTGGGGAAGGATCCCTATGTGTGTGTGTGGGACTCCTTCACCGTGCAAACCGTCTCCCTTCTGCGGGACGGACACACACACGGCATCGCCTGCCTCGCCTTTAGCGCCGACGGACAGGTGAGACAAACAAACGCTAATCAGCTTTGATATCACACCTGTCTGTTATTCCGTTTAATTTAATCAGAGTTTAATCTGAACTATCATGTTAGAACTGGAGATTATTAAATAATTCAGAGTTTATAATAAACTGAAAACTACATTAAGGAAATTGCAACTACATAAAGCAAAACGCAACTGCTATAAGGAAATCGCGACTACATGTAGCAAAGCGCTTACCACATTAAGAAATTTAAATCACATAAAAGCGAAGCGCCCAGCTACATTAAGGAAGTTACTGCAACTACATAAAAGCAAAGCGTTAACTACATTAGGAAATTGCAACTACATAAAGCAAGCATGAAAAAAATACATTAGGAAAGTGCAACTACATAAAGCAAAAGCGCCAACTACATTAAAAATCGCCAACTACATAAAGCAAAAGCGCGAAACTACATTAGGAAATTGCAACTACATAAAGCAAAGCACAACTACATTAGGAAATTGCAACTACATAAAGCAAAGCACAACTACA
>JAGKQL010000052.1:945078-965131 GCA_018398635.1 Cyprinodon brontotheroides
TTTTTTGCAGTGTGCAGGGAGCCATCTATGTTAGGAAAGAAAAACCTTAAACAGATTCCCTCTGTTTAAGGTTTCACACTGCAAAAACAATCTAAAAATGAGTAAAAATGTCTTAAATTAAGTATATTTAACCCTTAATCTGAGCAGGTAAATAAGCTGATCTGCCAATGGAATGAGTATTTTACTCTTAAAATAAGATAATTAGATAATGCACTTTAAAGTAAGACAACATAATTGTTCTTTTCTTATTTTAAATGTTAATTTTCTTGTTCCATTGGCAAAGTGTCTCTCTTACCTCCTTAATTGAAGAAAAAAATGCACTTATTCTAAGAATAACATGACTTATTGAGCATCAGAGAAAGCAGATTTCAGCTTTCAAAAACCTCCAATGCAGCGATAGAGTTGATTCCTTCCCGCTATCATCGCAGCTCCAACCCCTTTACAGGAGAACAGAAGACCTCGCCTGGTCAGGCAGGTCAACAATTCCCTCTAACGACCCCCTTTCAGAGACATAGACAGGTATGGGGCATTGCAGGCCAACAAAGAAGCCAAACGACCCCCATTCCAAAGGGGGGACCCGTTCATCCGTTTCTATTTGCATGTTTTCTAAACTAAAACCAGGCTTTGGGCCGGATTTATCAAGATTCAATTTTGCGTGCAGTAACTTGCGCTCGCAAACTGGAATTTTGCGCGGCGCCAGGGGCTGAACCATGGTTTGGCGGGTGATTTAACAAGAGAGATTGCATAACTGGTGGCAGGTGCAAAACTGTTGGAGACAACCTCTATTTAAATGATGGTTTTATGCTGCTTTTGTGGCTTGCAGCAAAGTAGTTTGTTGTTTGTGCAAACTAGTGCATTAATAAATTTTAATCTTACAGTGACACCGCTAAAAAAAAAAAAAAAAAAAAAAGGCCTATATATATATATATATATATATATATATATATATATATATATATATATATATATATATATATATATATTAAGCAGCATAGCAGCATATATATAGCAGCGGCTGCTATATAATAATATACATAATACAGGCGTTGCTGCTATATATGTATGTGTGTATGCTGTAATAATGTTAATAACTGCATATATAATATATATATAATAACAATATTAGCATGGCTGTTATAATAACAACATATAATAATAACTAATATTATTAATATGTAATTGGCTATTATTATTAATAATAATAATATTATTATAATTATAATAATAATAATAATAATTAATAATATTGCTATAATAATAATATATAGCAGCAAGGCAGGCGTTATTATGGCGGCTAATTATTGGCTAATAATAACATATATATATATATATGTATAGCATATATATAATAATAATGTATGCTAAAGCAACAATAATAATGGCGTTAATAATAATAATAATAATGGTTGTTGCTGGCTGCTGAAGGTTGCTGTTATATATGTTGCTGGCTGAAGCGTTGTTGCATGGCTATGTATAAAGCATATGTTGTTACATATTGTTACAGTTATATATATATTGGCTGGCTGGTTGTATGGTTTATTGTTACATATATATATATTATTATTATTATATATTATATATATTATATATTATATATATATTATATATTATATTATATATATATATATTATTATATATTATTATTATTATTACATATTATATATTATATATTATTATTATTAGTTATATTATTATTATTATTATTATTATTGGTTATTATTGTTGTTGTTATTGTTATTGTTATTATATTATTACATATATATTATTATTATTATTATTATTATTATTATTATTATTATTATTAATATTATATTGGTTATTGTTATATATTATATATATATATACATATATTATATACATATATATTATTATATATACATATATATATATATATTATATATATATATGTTATTATTACATATATATTATTATATTATTACATATATATATATATATATTATTATGCATATATATATATATATATATATATACATATATATATATTGTTATTATACATATATATATATATTATATATATGTTATATATTATATGTATATATATATGCTATATATACATATATATATATATATTATTATTATACATATTATTATTATTGTTATTATATATATATTACATATTATTATTATTATTATTATATACATATTATTGATATTATTATTATTATTATATATACATATATTATTATTATTATTATTATCATATATATATATATATATATATATATATATATATATATATATATATATATATATATATATATATATATATATATATATATATATATATATATTATGGCAACCTTTATTCCCTAAGGTGGTATGTGCATATATTTATACTTCATTACATAAACATATATATGTTTTTATATATTGGCCTGTGAGTTATTTACATCCCCGCATTATATTGGCATATTTTACTAGCATTATTAGGCGCAGAATTAGGTCGGGGTTCTCCGGACAGGGCGTCAGGGCGACATGGCATTTAGAACGTCGGACAGCACTCGCTGCCAACCGTACGCTGGAATGATCCCAGATGCAAAAAAGTGCAATGTTGCAAGGAGCTTTGTGATATCTGGTATTGCGTGGGTCCTCCTTGTGGCTGGCTCCAAATCCATTCGGAGTTCCCCCAACAGCTCCAAAATGGCAATGCTGGATAAACGATATGTTTTGATGATCGTTTCCTCGTTCATTCCAAAAATATTCACACGGAGTGAAAAAATGCGTTCTCTGCGTCTCCTTGCTTCATTTCCATGTCTCCTTCTTGCGACAATAACCGCTGCCATGTGTGCGCAATTACGCATACAGACCATTTGCACCTTCTTTTGAAACGTGTTAAATATAGAGTCAGATACCGTTAGCAAAATTGCTCTTCAGGTTTGATAAATCACTTTGCAAGTGCTAAATTAATATATTTACATGTTCTCCTCCCACAAGACGCACTTTTGCGTGTAAACGCCCCATATTTAATATTTATTACATAATAACTACTAACTGGGATTAACTTTATCTTGACTTTATTTCGTTTTGAAAACTTAATCCTTTAAGCGCGCTCGCCGTTGATAGATCAGTTGGCACGTGATCCATTGACGCGGCTACAGTGAAATAGCCTGATGCTTTTATACACTTTACCTCTGGGACATCCTCGACTTCCTGACTTTCTGGATGCCATTCTGCATCTAAAACTGCATTTCTGACATTTTGAATAGAAAAATCTTCCTGGATGGAAGAGAAACGTCTTCAAACTTGGAAACAAAGAAGTCCAGAGGATTGTTTTTAGACTTTTTTGGAAAGAGGATCAGGTTCCACTGGGTTTGATTAGATGAACAGGACTTCTACAGGTTCCTGAAAGGATCCAGTTGGTGGACGTTGGGAACCAGTTGATTCTGTTGCCTCCTTCTGGTTGCAGTTCTGGTCCCTCTGTGGAAACGCCCTCAGTCCAAAGAGGGGGATCTTTGGGAAGACGGGCGACTTGCAGACCATCCTGTGCGTGGCGTCGGCTAAAGATGACCTCACGTACTCCGGCGCGCTCAACGGAGACGTTTACGTGTGGAAAGGACTGGGCCTGATGCGAACGGTTCAGGCGGCGCATGGGGTGAGCTTCTCCCATCATCACTGGGGGCAGAAATCTGAAGCCGCATTCAGGCTCACCTGACAACATGTAGAAGCATCCGTGTCTGATCGTCTGATGGATTATTTGTCTGTTTTAAATGTAATCTGTATTTTTCTGTAGCTCTGTGCCTCATTTAGCGCCTCTGCTGATTGTTTCCTGTGTCTGTGTGCAGGCGGGGATCTTCAGCATGTTCTCCTGTGAGGAAGGTTTCGCCACGGGAGGAAGAGACGGCTGCGTCCGCCTTTGGGACGTCGACTTCAAACCGATCACTAAAATCGACCTGCGGGAGGCGGAGCAGGGATACAAAGGTACAGATCCAAACTAAACTACATTTTATGGTTCCCTCATCATAATGCAGCCACTACTGTACCATAGTGGGATGCTTTTATAAGATTAACTGCTGCGCTCAGAATCCTTTAGTTCATGTTATTTAACTTATCTCTTTTATTTCAAGTAAAACCCACTGGGAAAATGATGTTATAATTGTGGCTGAAAATAATGCTTAGATTAAGTGTATTTTCCTTAATTTGAGAAGGGTAAATAAGAGAATATTTTGCTTAATGGGAGATCAGTATTTTTAATAAGAATAATTAGATAATATACACTTGAAATAAGACAATACAATTGTGGTTCCTTATTTTAAATGTAAAAATTGTCTTGTTCCATTGGCTTAAAATAATACTCTTTTACCTCCTCAATCCAAGAACAGAAGCACTTATTTTAAGAAAAAATTACGATTTTTTTCCAGTGAGTCCTTCAGATTGGTCCAGTTCATCTAGAGGCTCAGTTTAAAGGTTTCTACCTGGATTGAACTGAACCTCTTATTCTAGGAGGAGACCTTTAAGGCTCCTAATGAGAGCTCTGGCATTTCTGTCTGAATGTCCTCCATCACACATTGGCTGGATGATTTCAACATTCTGTCTTAATCTCTGAACTCTATAAGGTTTCCAGGACAAAGAGTAGAAAAGGAAAAAGGCCATTTTCCAGAAGAAGCCTTTATCTGCTGATGTTTTGGTTTCATCTTTTCAGAACTCAGCATCTGAAATGTCTCCTCATTATTCTTCCCTTCCTGTTTTTAGCCAAAATGTCTCTCCCCTTGAAGAAGGATGTTTGTACTTTGTTTATTTATATAAATCAGATGAAAAGTCCAAATGTTTTGGTTTGAAGCTATTATCAATCATCAGGAAAGAGTTTAGGACCTGATGTGGTTTGGTCAGTTGGTGTTAAAACCTCGTAACAGCCACCTACATTTTGGGCCAAATTACTCGCTTACTTTGCATACCCAAATGGAAAATCTCATTGTGTATTACATTTTGTTCTTCATCATGTCAACCACAAATGCAGAAAATTTCAGACCTCTGCCTACAACAGTTCCAGAGCTGTGGGGCTTTGAACTTTAGGTGTTACCAGCATCTCCAAATCTCCAATGTCAGTGTCTAACTTCCCTTGCTCCTCTTCTCCTGTTAATACGGTAAAGCCCTGGGGAGCGTCCGGCTCCAGGCTGCACGTGATCCAAATGAGCCAATGAGCTGTCAGTCCTGGGTTGCTGCTGCTGCTACTTTGTGACACAGCAGGCAAACCTGTGGCAAGCCGGGCGATGTGGAAAAGAAGGAGAAGACCATGAGAAAAAGAGAGCAGAGAAAGTGTGGACTGCTGGAAGAACTGCGGTGAACTGGTGAAAGAAAAGTGAAATGGCGTGCTCAAAGATGACCCTGCACATTTAGGAGGATGTTTGGCTCAACCTGCTGCTGTGAAGCAGGATTCTCCACCATGAACAGAATCAACAATAAATCTGGATCCAGGCTCAAAATGAGCTCCTTGATATGAGCTTGAGAATGGCTTAGTCTCTGGTTAAACCCAGGTTTAAAGCCTTGCAGGGCAGCCTAAAGCCCACCGCCAACATTAAGACAGGAAAAAGAAAGAAATAACAAACCATCAGTTCAGGGGTTTGAGAAAATATGGGAATCAGGAAATTATCTATAAACCAAACTGAAAGATTGTTGTTCTTTACTTTTTATTTATTAAATGTATAACATGGATGCATAAAACCCTCATTTTATTTCAGTGTTAAATTCTGTTTAAAGTAACTGATAATAATTGAAAATGTCTCTGGACCTTTACTGGTTGATCATTTTATTTATTCAGACCCGCTGATTTTTAAATGGTTACTTAATGATCTGTGACTTTAGCGTTTCTTTTCTCACTGAAGGTTTGAACTTCCAGATGGTCTGAATGGGAAATGGACGAAACTTTGCATAAGGAGTCCAACACTGGAAAATGATCTAGAAATGAGAAAAGATTTCTTAAATTAAGTGTATTTACCCTTAATAAGTAGGTACACTGGAAAAAAGATCTAGAAATAAGTAAAAATGTCTTAAATTAACTGTATTCACCCTTAATTTGAGTTGGTAAATTAGAATAGTTTGCCAATGGAATTAGTATTTTCACCTCTCAAAATAAAGGATAATTAGATAAAATGCACTTGAAATAAGACAATACGCAATTGTGTTTTCTTATTTTAAAGTGTGCTTGTTCCATTGGCAAAAATGTCTCTTTTATCTCCCCTCCAATCCAAAAGAAAAATTCACTAATTGCAAGAAAAAGAATTACTTATCTAGATTTAGGGATTTTTTCCAGTGTAAATGAGATAATTTACCTGGTATTTGAAGTCCGCGGCTGGAACAAATTAATTACTGTTTAAATTACAATTTAAATCCTCAAAACTGGAAATAAAAAGTTTAATTTGTTTTCTAAGAATTTTCTAAAAACGAATAATGAAATGCGGCGCACTGATCGAAACAGGCTCAGATCTGATGAGCGGCCATGTTTATGTTAGAAACGTCTCCCTGGACGTCCGTCCACCATTATAAGCTCAGAGCTCCAGACTTTAGCAGAAAATATGAAATAACTGGAAGTATTTGCTGTGAACTTTACCCACTAAAATTAAAAGTAAATACACTTAACATTAAGACGATTTTAGTTATTTCTAGATTGTTTTTGCAGCGTAAAACTGCTGCACTGGAAAAACGATCTAGAAATAACAAAAAAATTCTTACATTAAGTGTATTTACCCTTAATTTAAGTAGGTTAATGAGGTAGTTTGCCAATGGAATTAGTACTTTTATTCTTAAAATAAGACAATTAGATATTATGCACTTTAAATACGACAATGCAATTGTGTTTTCTTATTTTAAATCTAAATTGTCTTGTTCCATTGGCAAAATGTCTCTTTTTTTTACCTCCTCAATCCAAGAACAAATGCACTTATTCTAAGAAAAAATGACTTATCTAGATTAAGGTTTTTTCCAGTGCACTTCTTCCTTCTTTTCTGATTGAAACCAAGCATAGCTGAATGTTGATTTATTTCTATCTGCCACTATATTCTGAAAGTAAAACTTAGAAATTATCCAGATTTTTTTTCACACAGAAGTTTATCAATTTAAAGATCTATAAATTAAATCAGAAGTAACAATTTCTTATCTTAAGTGTATTTAGCCTTAATTAAATAGGTAAATATCTGCCAATGTGGCAAATCCTTATTACAGTATTTTTACTCTTAAAATAAGATAATTGGATAATATACTTTCAAAATAAGAGATTATAGTTGTCTTATTCTTTTTTTAAATGTAAATTGTCTCGTTCCATTTGCAAAGTGTCTCACTAACATCCTCAATTCAAGAAGAAATGCACTTAATTTAAGAAAAAATCTTCCAGTTCTTCTGTTCAGAAGCTTTAATGGACGATGGATCTGGACAGAAATTCTCCATAAAGTTCTGACTCTGAACGATAAACCTCAGCAGCAGATCATAGTGGAAAGTTGTTGTTTTTTTAATGTCTTTGCTTTGGTTTCTTCCAGGTCTGTCGATCCGAAGCGTCTGCTGGCGCGCCGACAGGATCCTGGCAGGAACTCAGGACAGTGAGATCTTTGAGGTGAGGAGGAAACCGTAACTTTAGCTTTGGTTCATCAAAGCTGCTCCAGCTCCACGTCTGAATAAACTCTTTTTATTGATTAGAGGTTTATTTTTAGTGACCGTTGATGAAAACTAATTTAGAATTTAATTTTAGCTTCACAATAAACTTTTAAAACTTTCAGATCCTGCAGATGATTGATTTGTTCGAAACATGGAATATTTTCAGTTTTTTACTGAAACCATCCAGCAGCGGAGGACGACTGGTCACACTGGAAACATGTAAATCTAAATAAGTCACATTTTCTTAAAATAAAGAGGAGTTGTTCTTGAATTGAGGGGAAGAGTGAATCTCTTTGCCAATGAAACAAGACTATTTACATTTAAAATAAGAAAAAAAATAATTGCATTATCTTATTTTAAGAGTAAAAATACTCATCCCATTGGCAGATCATCTTATTTTCCTACTCAAATTAAAGGTAAATATACTTTATTTAAGACATTTTTACTTGTTTCTGGATCGTTTTTGCAGTGCATTCATCGCACTGGAAAAACAACCTAGAAACAAGTAAAAATTTCTTAAATTAACTGTATTTGTCCTTAACTTGAGTAGCTAAATGAGATAGTTTGCCAATAGAATCAGCATTTTTACTCTTAAAAACATATAATTAGATAATATTCACTTGAAATAAAACAATGTAATTGTGTTTTCTTATTTTAAATGTAAATTGTTTTCGTTCCATTGGCAAAATGTCTCTTTTACCTCCTCAATCCAAGAACAAATGCACTTATTTTAAGAGAAAAATTACTTATCTAGATTTTGATTTTTTTCAGTGCGGGTTCCTGTTGATTCTACAGTAGATGAAGTAAAACAAGCTGCAAAATAAACAAAACACAATTTAATTTAAACAGATTTATGGGGATGAGTTTGGAGGAAAGATTATAAACTATCTGCTTATGTTTCAATTATTGCTCAAAAGTCCTTTAATTAAATGGATTTTCCTCCTACAGTGGGAAAATTATTGAGCCAAAATGTCTTAGATTAAGTGTATTTCCCTTCATTTGTGTACGTAAATGAGATTATTTGCCAATGGAATGAGTATTTTTACATTTAAAATAAGATAATTCGATAATATTCACTTGAAATAAGACAATGTAATTGTGTTTTCTTATTTTAAATGTATATTTTCTTGTTCCACTGGCAACATGTCTCTCTTACCTCCTACATTCAAGAACAAAAGCACTTATTTTTAAGAAAAAAATACTTATCTAGATTTAGATTTTTTCCAGTGCATTGCTTTCAGAAAAGTAAAATCCAATAATTTAAGCGGTTGAGCAGCCTGGTTGGTTAACATCTCCACATATTTCCTAAACCTTCCTTTCATTAAACTGGCAAATTGATAAAATGCATAAAATATCTGATTTTAAAGGTGTTTGATGTCTATTAAGTCCTTAGTTTTATTAGGTTGTGTGTATTTTCCGCCACCTGTGAGTTGTGTTGTGTTCAGGTGATGGTGCGAGAGCGCGACAAGCCGCTGCTCATCATGCAGGGTCACAGTGAGGGAGAACTCTGGGCGCTGGATGTTCATCCCAAAAAGCCTCTGGCTGTGACCGGCAGCGACGACCGCTCCGTCAGGTGGGTCCAGGAAGGCTTCCTTTAAACGGGGAGCTGCCTGCTGCACCACAGCTACACTCTGGACACAGTGTTGGACTTTGAATAACACAAGAAATAAAAATAAAAACTGTAGGGAAAGATCTACAGCATGAAAATAAAACACTGAGCTGTTATTCAGATGATCTTACTGTCAGAATCCCACTCTGAGCTGCAGGCAGGGCGGGGAACCAGGCAGCCGTCTGCACCAAGTAATCACTGAGATAAAAACTTAAAAAGCAGAAATGTAACCTGCTGCAAGGGAGCATTTTAACAGCTCAGTGAAACTGAAGAGCTCTGAGCCTAAATCCCCTCAAATGAAAAAAACACAGAGAAGATAACTAATGGCCTGGAGGGGTGACAAAACAGGTCTGCAACACAGAAAGAGGATTAAAACGTGCTGCATGTTTATTCTAGTTTATTTATTTACAGATCTTGCACATGTTTTCTGAAAACTATCTTCTCCAAAAATAAAAAAATAAAAAATCCTCTGGACTTTTGTTTCCAAGTCTGAAGACGTTTCTCTTCCATCCAGGAAGATTTTTCAATCCAAAATGTCAGAAATAGGTTTGAGCTCCAGGTTTTATCCAGCAGCCCAACAAAGCCTGGCATTTGCTTCTATTTAAAATGAATGAATTGTAGATTTTACGTGTTCATTGAATTAGCGTTCCTTGATGAGAACAAGGTTTAAAATGAGGATAATGTGATGCTTTAACATATTATGGCCAGGTGGTTTGAGAGGGGCGTGCACTGCAAAAACCATATAGACATAAGTAAAAATTTCTTACATTTAGTGTAATTTAACCTTAATTTAGGTAGGTAAACAAGATGATGATCTGCCAATGGAATTAGTATTTTCACTCTTAAAATAAGATAATTAAGATAATATGCACTTGAAATAAGACAATGCAATTTGTTTTTCTTATTTTAAAATGTAAATTGTCTTGTTCCATTGGCAAAGTGTCTCACTTACCTCCTCAATCTCAAGACAAAAATGCACTTATTTTAAGAAAAAATGACTTATTAAGATTTACGTTTTTTGCAGTGTGCAGGGAGCCATCTATGTTAGGAAAGAAAAACCTTAAACAGATTCCCTCTGTTTAAGGTTTCACACTGCAAAAACAATCTAAAAATGAGTAAAAATGTCTCAAATTAAGTCAATTTAACCCTTAATTTGAACAGGTAAATAAGATGACTTGCCAATGGAATGAGTATTTTTACCCTTAAAATAAGATCATTAGATAATATGCACTTGATATAAGACAACATAATTGCTTTTTTCGTATTTTAAGTATTAATTGTCTTGTTCTATTGGCAAGAATATTTCATTTACACTGCAATTCCATGCATAGAAGGGTACTACACTTATTTCTAGAATAACATGACTTATTGAGCATCAGATTTTGCAAAGCAGATTTCAGCTTTCAAAAACCTCCAATGCAGCGATAGAGTTGATTCCTTCCCGCTATCATCGCAGCTCCAACCCCTTTACAGGGAGAACAGAAGACCTGCGCCTATTATTTAGCCGGAGCCAACTATCTCCCTCCTATGACCCCCCTTTCAGAGACATGTAGACAGGTATAGCCGGCATTGCAGGCCAACAAAGAAGCCAAACGACCCCCATTCCAAAGGGGGGACCCGTTCATCCGTTTCTATTTGCATGTTTTCTAAACTAAAACCAGGCTTTGGGCCGGATTTATCAAGATTCAATTTTGCGTGCAGTAACTTGCGCTCGCAAACTGGAATTTTGCGCGAGGGGCTGAACCATGGTTTGCGGGTGATTTAACAAGAGCGATTGGAACTGGTGGCAGGCGCAAAACTGTTGGAGACGCCCTATTTAAATGATGGTTTTGCGCGTTTTGTGGTTTGCGGCAAAGTAGTTTGTACAAACTACTGCATTAAGAAATGTAAATCTTACAGTGACCCACAACAACAACAAAAATAATAATATATATATATATATATATATATATATATATATATATATATATATATATATATTAGGGTGACCAAACGCCCGTGATTTCCGGACATATCCGATTACGTCCTGTCCCGGGCGTCCCGGGTTTTTTTAGAAAGTGAGGAATGTCCTGATTTCACTGGCGCACGACCGTGTGACGTGCAGAACCCCTGAGCCGCGCCAGTGCGGGCAGCCCTTCTGATCTTAATCGTGTAGAGGCTCTTGTTCCAAATTCAGTGGCTGCATCCCCCAGGGACGCCGTCTACCTAGACTTGATCCTTCCAAGTCCTTGAAAATAAGGAGGCCGGAAGAGTTTTGTCTGTAAATTCAAACAGGTCCACCCTTCGGCGGGTTTTACCAGCTTATGCTCTGTTGCTTAGCAACCGGGAAAGTTGACACACAAAGCAGGGAAAAAATGGATACATACCGAAGTTTTAAAAACTGTTTATTTATTTATTTTTTAAAAAGCGTAAAGTGAACAAAGACTACACTCTCACAGAGAATCCAGAGTGGAATAAAGATTCCAACCACTGGGAGCAGGAACAAATCAAATCAAATGTAATGATAGAAACCTTAGTCAGTTAAATATCATGCTGCTGTCATTCTGCACATCTCTGATGTTGCTGCTATTTTCAAATATCCATACTGTAAAAATGTCCATAGCTGCATATTGATTATTTATTCTCCAGTTTTATATTTAAAACACTTTATGGGATTTTATTGTTTATCTTTCAACTCTTCACTACTATGTTATTCTTAAACATTTTTCTAAGGTCCACATTTGTGTGGCCATTTTTCAATAATCTTTCTGCTGTAAATTTGCCCATTGTGGGACAATAAGGGATTTCTATTCTATTCTATAAAGGGGTAGAAAGATATAAGTAAATCTAAACAGTGTATCTACAAAATATATCTGCAAAATCTCTAATATTCAACAACAAAAAAATACTTAGTTAAGCATATTGTGCAAAACAACAATAAAAAAATTAAACTCCTATCAGATTTATACTCCCCACCCTGCAGATATATTAGAATCTGTCCTTAAATTCCAGCCAAACCCATTTTACAAAGTAACAGATAAGAACCTTTAGATAAAAACCAAACATTACTGCCACATATCTGACTCAATAACCTTTAAAACAACTATTTTCATTCATTTTCAGACAGGAACTATTCACAGAGCAGATTTGTATTATATTAAACTGAACTTCCAATTTTCACCACTGTTCTGCGGCAAGTAACATTTCCTCTGATCACGGATCCCGATGATGAGACATTTGTTCTTTCAATCAACACCCCCCCGCTCCAAGGTGTCCTGGTTTTCCCAAATGAAAATATGGTCACCCTAATATATATATATATAAAAAACTGGTATGTGGCTGAATATGTGTGCTGCGCGTACGCATACCCGCAGCATTTGGCACGTTGCTCCACAGGCGCAGAGGGAGAACCCCGACCCCGTCGGACAGCACTTCTGAAAAAAACAGATTGGGAGATCCCAGCTCTCACTGCAACCGTACGCTGGAATGACCCAGATGCGAAAAGTGCAACGTTGCAAGGAGTTTAGTGATATCTGGTATTGCGTGGGTCCACCTTGTGGCTCCAAATCCATTCGGAGTTCCCCCAACAGCTCAAAGTAGCAATGCTGGATAAACAATATGTTTTGATGATCGCTTCTTGTTTTTCCTCGGACATTCTTTCCTCCGTTCATTGCAAAAATATTCACACGGAGTGAAAAAATCGTTCTCTAGTATCCTTGCTTCATTTCCATGTCTCCTTCGGGCGAGCGTAACGGCTGCCGTGTGTGGCTAATTACGCGATACAGACCATTTTGCACCTTTTTTTGAAACGTGTTAAATATAGAGTCAGATACCGTTAGCAAAATTGCTTTTCAGGTTTTAATAATAAATCCTTTACGAGTGCTAAATTAATATATTTACACATGTTCTCCTCCCACAAAGAGCAGCACTTTTGGGTATGTATATTGCACATATTCATTGCAGAGAAAAAGGAGTACTAAATGGACAAGCTATTTATGCGTTTTAAAGACAAATCCTTTTATGCGCTGTTGTTATTAGATCAGTTTGGACATTTTTGGCGTCTCGCAGTGGGGAAGTAGCTCACTTGCGTTTTTTATACCGCGCCAAACCTTTGATAGATCCGACCCGCTGTTTGGGCTGCTGGATAAAACCTGGAACTAAGCGCTGGCTACGGCATTTTGAATAGAAAAATCTTCCTGGATGGAAGCGTCTTCAAACTTGGAAACAAAGTCAGAGGATTGTTTTTAGACTTTTTTGGAAAGAGGATCAGGTTCCACTGGGTTTGATTAGATGAACAAGGACTTCTACGAGTTCCTAGAAAGGATCCAGTTGGTGGGCGTTAGAACAGTTGATTCTGTTGCCTCCTTCTGGTTGCAGTTCTGGTCCCTCTGTGGGCGCCCTCAGTCAAAGAGGGGATCTTTCTAAGGAAGGCGAGGCGACTTGCAGGGTATCACAATGGCATTGGCGTCGGCTAAAGATGACCCTCCACGTACTCAGTAGCTCAGGAGGCGTTCGTGTGGAAAGGACTGGAGCCTGATCGCGAGAGCGGTTCCAGAGGCGCGTAGGTGAGCTTCTCCCATCATCACTGGGGGCGAAATCACGAAGAGCGCATTCAGGCTCACCTGACAACATGTAGAAGCATCCGTGTCTGATCGTCTGATGGATTATTTGTCTGTTTTAAATGTAATCTGTATTTTTCTGTAGCTCTGTGCCTCATTTAGCGCCTCTGCTGATTGTTTCCTGTGTCTGTGTGCAGGCGGGGATCTTCAGCATGTTCTCCTGTGAGGAAGGTTTCGCCACGGGAGGAAGAGACGGCTGCGTCCGCCTTTGGGACGTCGACTTCAAACCGATCACTAAAATCGACCTGCGGGAGGCGGAGCAGGGATACAAAGGTACAGATCCAAACTAAACTACATTTTATGGTTCCCTCATCATAATGCAGCCACTACTGTACCATAGTGGGATGCTTTTATAAGATTAACTGCTGCGCTCAGAATCCTTTAGTTCATGTTATTTAACTTATCTCTTTTATTTCAAGTAAAACCACTGGGAAAATGATCTATAATTGAGCGAAAATGTCTTAGATTAAGTGTATTTTCCTTAATTTGAGAAGGTAAATGAGAATATTTGCCAATGGAATCAGTATTTTTAATAAGATAATTAGATAATATACACTTGAAATAAGACAATACAATTGTGGTTCCTTATTTTAAATGTAAATTGTCTTGTTCCATTGGCAAAATGTCTCTTTTACCTCCTCAATCCAAGAACAGAAGCACTTATTTTAAGAAAAAATTACGATTTTTTTCCAGTGAGTCCTTCAGATTGGTCCAGTTCATCTAGAGGCTCAGTTTAAAGGTTTCTACCTGGATTGAACTGAACCTCTTATTCTAGGAGGAGACCTTTAAGGCTCCTAATGAGAGCTCTGGCATTTCTGTCTGAATGTCCTCCATCACACATTGGCTGGATGATTTCAACATTCTGTCTTAATCTCTGAACTCTATAAGGTTTCCAGGACAAAGAGTAGAAAAGGAAAAAGGCCATTTTCCAGAAGAAGCCTTTATCTGCTGATGTTTTGGTTTCATCTTTTCAGAACTCAGCATCTGAAATGTCTCCTCATTATTCTTCCCTTCCTGTTTTTAGCCAAAATGTCTCTCCCCTTGAAGAAGGATGTTTGTACTTTGTTTATTTATATAAATCAGATGAAAAGTCCAAATGTTTTGGTTTGAAGCTATTATCAATCATCAGGAAAGAGTTTAGGACCTGATGTGGTTTGGTCAGTTGGTGTTAAAACCTCGTAACAGCCACCTCATTTTGGTAAATTCTCGCTTACTTTGCATACCCAAATGGAAAATCTCATTGTATTACATTTGTTCTTCATCATGTCAACCACAAAATGCAGAAAATTTCACAGACCTCTGCCTCTGGCCACAACAGTTCCAGAGCTGTGGGCTTTGAACTTAGGGTGTTACCAGCACCCCAAATCTCCAATGTCAGTGTCTAACTTCGCTCCTCTTCTCCTGTTATGCAGAGGTAAAGCCACAGGGGAGGCGTCCGGCTCCAGGCTGCACGTGATCCAAATGAGCCAATGAGCTGTCAGTCTGGGTTGCTGCCTGCTGCTACTTTTAGACACAGCAGGCAAACCTGTGGCAAGCAAGCCGGGCGATGGGAAAGAAGGAGAAGACCATGAGAAAAGAGCAGAGAAAGTGTGGACTGCTGGAAGAACTGCGATGAACGGGTGAAAGAAAAGTGAAATGGCGTGCTCAAGATGACCCTGCACATTTAGAGGATGTTTGGCTCAACCTGCTGCTGTGAAGCAGGATTCTCCCACCACATGAACAGAATCAACAATAAATCTGGATCAGGCTCAAAAATGAGCTCCTTGATATGTACTTACTTGAGAATGGCTTAGTCTCTGGTTAAACCCAGGTTTAAACTTGCAGGGCAGCCTAAAGCCCAGGATGCATAAAACCCTCATTTTATTTCAGTGTTAAATTCTGTTTAAAGTAACTGATAATAATTGAAAATGTCTCTGGACCTTTACTGGTTGATCATTTTATTTATTCAGACCCGCTGATTTTTAAATGGTTACTTAATGATCTGTGACTTTAGCGTTTCTTTTCTCACTGAAGGTTTGAACTTCCAGATGGTCTGAATGGGAAATGGACGAAACTTTGCATAAGGAGTCCAACACTGGAAAATGATCTAGAAATGAGAAAAGATTTCTTAAATTAAGTGTATTTACCCTTAATAAGTAGGTACACTGGAAAAAAGATCTAGAAATAAGTAAAAATGTCTTAAATTAACTGTATTCACCCTTAATTTGAGTTGGTAAATTAGATAGTTTGCCAATGGAATTAGTATTTTTCCTCTTAAAATAAGATAATTAGATAAAATGCACTTGAAATAAGACAATGCAATTGTGTTTTCTTATTTTAAGTGTCTTGTTCCATTGGCAAAATGTCTCTTTTATCTCCTCAATCCAAGAAAAATTCACTAATTTAAGAAAAAATTACTTATCTAGATTTAGGATTTTTTCCAGTGTAAATGAGATAATTTTACCTGTTTGAAGTCGGCTGGAACAAATTAATTACTGTTTAAATTACAATTTAAATCCTCAAACTGGAAATAAAAAAGTTTAATTTGTTTTCAAGAATTTTCTAAAACTTAATAATGAAATGGGCAAGACTTATCTAAATAGGCTCAGGATTCATGAGCGGCCATGTTTATGTTAGGAAATTGTCTCCCTGGACGCCCTGCCTCCCACCATTATAAGCTCAGAGCTCCAGACTTTGGCAGAAAATAAGGGAAATAAACTGGAAGTATTTGCTGTGAACTTTACCCACTAAAATTAAAAGTAAATACACTTAACATTAAGACGATTTTAGTTATTTCTAGATTGTTTTTGCAGCGTAAAACTGCTGCACTGGAAAAACGATCTAGAAATAACAAAAAAATTCTTACATTAAGTGTATTTACCCTTAATTTAAGTAGGTTAATGAGGTAGTTTGCCAATGGAATTAGTACTTTTATTCTTAAAATAAGACAATTAGATATTATTTTAAATACGCATTAATGTAATTGTGTTTTCTTATTTTACTCATTAGGCCTCTTTGTTCCATTGGCACTTTACTCTCAACTAAGAATGAAATACTATGCTCTAAAATGACTTATCTAGGGTCATGTTTTTCCAAAGTAATCTCTTCCTTCTTTTCTTGATTGAAACCAAGCATAGCTGAATTTTATTCTTATTTCTTTATCTTTATTAGATATTCTGAAAGTAAAACTTAGAAATTATCCAGATTTTTTTTCACACAGAAGTTTATCAATTTAAAGATCTATAAATTAAATCAGAAGTAACAATTTCTTATCTTAAGTGTATTTAGCCTTAATTAAATAGGTAAATATCTGCCAATGTGGCAAATCCTTATTACAGTATTTTTACTCTTAAAATAAGATAATTGGATAATATACTTTCAAAATAAGAGATTATAGTTGTCTTATTCTTTTTTTAAATGTAAATTGTCTCGTTCCATTTGCAAAGTGTCTCACTAACATCCTCAATTCAAGAAGAAATGCACTTAATTTAAGAAAAAATCTTCCAGTTCTTCTGTTCAGAAGCTTTAATGGACGATGGATCTGGACAGAAATTCTCCATAAAGTTCTGACTCTGAACGATAAACCTCAGCAGCAGATCATAGTGGAAAGTTGTTGTTTTTTTAATGTCTTTGCTTTGGTTTCTTCCAGGTCTGTCGATCCGAAGCGTCTGCTGGCGCGCCGACAGGATCCTGGCAGGAACTCAGGACAGTGAGATCTTTGAGGTGAGGAGGAAACCGTAACTTTAGCTTTGGTTCATCAAAGCTGCTCCAGCTCCACGTCTGAATAAACTCTTTTTATTGATTAGAGGTTTATTTTTAGTGACCGTTGATGAAAACTAATTTAGAATTTAATTTTAGCTTCACAATAAACTTTTAAAACTTTCAGATCCTGCAGATGATTGATTTGTTCGAAACATGGAATATTTTCAGTTTTTTACTGAAACCATCCAGCAGCGGAGGACGACTGGTCACACTGGAAACATGTAAATCTAAATAAGTCACATTTTCTTAAAATAAAGAGGAGTTGTTCTTGAATTGAGGGGAAGAGTGAATCTCTTTGCCAATGAAACAAGACTATTTACATTTAAAATAAGAAAAAAAATAATTGCATTATCTTATTTTAAGAGTAAAAATACTCATCCCATTGGCAGATCATCTTATTTTCCTACTCAAATTAAAGGTAAATATACTTTATTTAAGACATTTTTACTTGTTTCTGGATCGTTTTTGCAGTGCATTCATCGCACTGGAAAAACAACCTAGAAACAAGTAAAAATTTCTTAAATTAACTGTATTTGTCCTTAACTTGAGTAGCTAAATGAGATAGTTTGCCAATAGAATCAGCATTTTTACTCTTAAAAACATATAATTAGATAATATTCACTTGAAATAAAACAATGTAATTGTGTTTTCTTATTTTAAATGTAAATTGTTTTGTTCCATTGGCAAAATGTCTCTTTTACCTCCTCAATCCAAGAACAAATGCACTTATTTTAAGAGAAAATTACTTATCTAGATTTTGATTTTTTTCAGTGCGGGTTCCTGTTGATTCTACAGTAGATGAAGTAAAACAAGCTGCAAAATAAACAAAACACAATTTAATTTAAACAGATTTATGGGGATGAGTTTGGAGGAAAGATTATAAACTATCTGCTTATGTTTCAATTATTGCTCAAAAGTCCTTTAATTAAATGGATTTTCCTCCTACAGTGGGAAAATTATTGAGCCAAAATGTCTTAGATTAAGTGTATTTCCCTTCATTTGTGTACGTAAATGAGATTATTTGCCAATGGAATGAGTATTTTTACATTTAAAATAAGATAATTCGATAATATTCACTTGAAATAAGACAATGTAATTGTGTTTTCTTATTTTAAATGTATATTTTCTTGTTCCACTGGCAACATGTCTCTCTTACCTCCTACATTCAAGAACAAAAGCACTTATTTTTAAGAAAAAAATACTTATCTAGATTTAGATTTTTTCCAGTGCATTGCTTTCAGAAAAGTAAAATCCAATAATTTAAGCGGTTGAGCAGCCTGGTTGGTTAACATCTCCACATATTTCCTAAACCTTCCTTTCATTAAACTGGCAAATTGATAAAATGCATAAAATATCTGATTTTAAAGGTGTTTGATGTCTATTAAGTCCTTAGTTTTATTAGGTTGTGTGTATTTTCCGCCACCTGTGAGTTGTGTTGTGTTCAGGTGATGGTGCGAGAGCGCGACAAGCCGCTGCTCATCATGCAGGGTCACAGTGAGGGAGAACTCTGGGCGCTGGATGTTCATCCCAAAAAGCCTCTGGCTGTGACCGGCAGCGACGACCGCTCCGTCAGGTGGGTCCAGGAAGGCTTCCTTTAAACGGGGAGCTGCCTGCTGCACCACAGCTACACTCTGGACACAGTGTTGGACTTTGAATAACACAAGAAATAAAAATAAAAACTGTAGGGAAAGATCTACAGCATGAAAATAAAACACTGAGCTGTTATTCAGATGATCTTACTGTCAGAATCCCACTCTGAGCTGCAGGCAGGGCGGGGAACCAGGCAGCCGTCTGCACCAAGTAATCACTGAGATAAAAACTTAAAAAGCAGAAATGTAACCTGCTGCAAGGGAGCATTTTAACAGCTCAGTGAAACTGAAGAGCTCTGAGCCTAAATCCCCTCAAATGAAAAAAACACAGAGAAGATAACTAATGGCCTGGAGGGGTGACAAAACAGGTCTGCAACACAGAAAGAGGATTAAAACGTGCTGCATGTTTATTCTAGTTTATTTATTTACAGATCTTGCACATGTTTTCTGAAAACTATCTTCTCCAAAAATAAAAAATAAAAAAATCCTCTGGACTTTTGTTTCCAAGTCTGAAGACGTTTCTCGTAGATTTACGTGTTCATTGAATTAGCGTTCCTTGATGAGAACAAGGTTTAAATGAGGATAATGTGATGCTTTTTATTATAGCCAGGTGGTTTGAGAGGGGCGTGCACTGCAAAAACCATATAGACATAAGTAAAAATTTCTTACATTTAGTGTATTTAACCTTAATTTCGGTAGGTAAACAAGATGATCTGCCAATGGAATGAGTATTTTTACTCTTAAAATAAGATAATTAGATAATATGCACTTGAAATAAGACAATGCAATTGTTTTTTCTTATTTTAAATGTAAATTGTCTTGTTCCATTGGCAAAGTGTCTCACTTACCTCCTCAATTCAAGACAAAATGCACTTATTTTAAGAAAAAATGACTTATTAAGATTTACGTTTTTT
>JAGKQL010000052.1:982930-1006216 GCA_018398635.1 Cyprinodon brontotheroides
AATTTACTCGAAACGAAGTCATTTAGAATGTTTTTAGAGCATAAACAGTAGTGTATAGGATTTCCTGAAAGCGCGTTCACGACGCTACGGAAACCACGGCAGACCAAACCAGATGAAAGTGCGCATTCAGCTCGGCAAAGAACTCATGCTCTTCCTCAACACTGAAGTCCTCAGACATTTTTTTTCATTGTTTCTTTCTTTGCACAGGTAAACAGCACATTTCTTCTTCTACGCTTGCATTATCGGCAGAGCAGACGCTGAATGCGCGCTTTCATCTGGCTTGGTCTGCCGGCTTCCGTAGCGTCGTGAACGCGCAGGTGCGCGCTTTCAGGAAATCCTATACACTACTGTTTATGCTCTAAAAACATTCTAAATGACTTCGTTTCGAGTAAATTATGGACGCTACCCACTCAGGACACTTGGAATACATTGGACGAGCAGTATGGAGGAATATTGACACGTTTTTTGTGGACTTTTATGGACCTTTCTGTCTCGGGCACCATAGACCTCCATTATTTGAATGTCAGCAGACAGCAAGAAGCCTCCCAGATCTCCAGATGCATTTGAGATATCAAAAAAGTACTCCAGAGTGTTGTTCAGCATGGGGGTGAGTAGAAAATGAAGGCTAATCATGTTTTGGGTGTACTATTCCTTTAAAGCCAGGTTAAATTAGTTTGTGATGAAAGTTGGTGAGGAGACTCTATAATGGTGGTGCTGTTGTATCTGCAGCTACAGGACCTGATGGATTATATCTATTTAATGCTTTTCCTTTTGTTGAGAAAGCAACAGCAACAAAATACACTAATATTTATTATTGCAGATAAATAGACAGATACTGTTTAGTCCCATTATTTATAAAGCTCTCTAAATCAGTAGCAACGTTAATAAAAAAAATCAATATATATAAAAAAAAATCTAATAGTACCGGCTGATGCTAACAGTGATATATTGAGCATAATACGTCCACTATTTCAAATAGAAAGACTATCTACAGGGGTTGACGTTGAGGATTTTTGGGCAAGTGACTTTCACATTTCATTTGCCCAGAAACATTTTTTAAGTATAATGTTTGATAAATATAGTTCCTAAAATTCATTTTTGTATATATATCAATGAATAAAAAAGTTAATGGCGCATCTCCCAAATGTCCCGACCGCAACAACGCTTTTATTGGTTCCGCTATCGGGACGGAACCAATAATGGCGAGCTGTTATTTTTATTTTTTTTTTATATACATAAAAAAAATGTTTTCAATTTTAACGTTTTATTCAGATTACAAAAATAAATCGTAATAAAAATAGTCCTATTTATGATGTTTTAAAAATTAAGACCTACGCATATTCGCAATCTTGTCCGTTCGGTTATTACCCAGATCTCATCACCATAGTGAGGGTTGGAACGTAGATCGATCGGTAAATCGAGATCTTTGACAAGAATCTGGAGGACATTATTCTAGGATGTTTTACATTATGGAAAAAAACACTGCAAAAAATCTAAATCTAGAGAAGTCATTTTTTCTTAAAATAAGTGCATTTTTTCTTGAATTGAGGTGGTAAAAGAGACATTTTGCCAATGTAACAAGACAATTTACACTTAAAATAGGAAAAAACAATTGCGTTATCTTATTTCAAGTGAATATTATCAATTATCTTATTTTTAAGAGTAAAATTACCAATTCCATTGGCAAACCATTCATTTATCTACCAAATTCAAGGGTGAATACACCCTAATTTAAGAAATTTCTAGCTCGCTTTTGCAGTGAAGCCATGCAAATCATCCTGGTTGGAGTTTTCTACAAACCAGGTAGGTGACACAGCAAACGCAGAGGAGATAAAATTAAAACCTGAGATTTTTGACCTTTCAAAACAATTCAGGCAGAAAACCAACGCAGAGCATCACTCAGTGATGATCACTCAGGAGCCAAATACAAGAATACAGGAAGAAAACCTTCAGTCAGTTTGTCCTTCACCAAAACTGGCTTTTCATCAATGAGAACGGATATAAATACATTATTAAAATATTCTTCATAGCTCCAGAGTGTATCGTGCTACATTAGTCACTCACAGCATCTCTGAACAGAATAATCCAAAAAAAAAGTCTGTCTGAAAAGAGAATTTCAAATAACTTTCACCTGTGTTAATAAACTCAGACCGAGTGAATGAAAGGCCACAAAAACCGCCTCATACGCAACTTAATTACATTCCTCTTCTCACATTCCACAGCCGGCAGCATGGTGATGTATTTTGGGGGGGTGGGTAGTTCTGTCAACACCTGATGTATGACCGCGCTGTCAGGTAAAGTGAGACACAGCGTCCGGCGGTCTGTGGGGACTGCTTTTGTAATCAACACTGCAATCGAGCGTTAGAGGCAGCCAGAGGCCGCGTCGGGAATCTTACAACTCGGAAACATCACGGCGTGAGACTTGGACTTTAACTGTGAGTGGAGCTGGGCGGAGCGAGACGTGCATCTCTGGCTGCTGTCAGGTTACTAATCCTCTTCCGTACAGACCTTCAACGCCTTCAGTCTAAATTAAATAACATAAACTTTTGTTTTTAATGCACCAAAAACCTTTAAATTTCTGACAAAAGAACAACTTAAAGTCGTAGAGAAGTCATATTTAAATTTCAAATCATGGCTTCAACATGTATATAAATGTGCTCTTTATCAGACCGTATTGTTCCAAAAGTTAGAAAATGTCTATTTTTAAAAATAATGTCTTAAATAATATTCATCCTTCAGATCAGGGGGAACCAGCATACTACTAAACCTGTGGTTATGATGTTAAACATTAGCACTGTGTGTCATAAAGAGCAGCAGGAGCTGGAAAGGCTGATCTGAGTTGTAAACATTGGCATCATAGTTCTTAAAGTAAAGAAAAAGATGCTCCTCATCATATATGCATCCTGATGTTATTTCATTCCAGCGGTTGTTTAGCTCTGCAGAGCTTTCACCGTTCCTTTCATTGAATAAAACATTTCATTCTCCTCTGTATTGTTACCTTGCATAGAGATGACGCATCTGGAAAGCTGACTTTCGAAGAGTGTTCATGTCTAATATTTATTTTCTGCAGATCCTGAACTGTGTTTACATCCTTCTCTTCCGATTCGACTTGCTTTTGTAAAGAAAGCCTGTCTGTCTGTTCATCAGGAGAGCTTATGCAAGGCGTGCGGCCATCCGTGCTCGATGCTCTGCCGGATTGCTTTGGACATGTGCGTTCACCCGTAATGGTTAACAGTTGCAGCGTACGGCTCATAATCCATTTTAAAACCCTTGTTTAACCAGATTAGTCGATTAAATTATGCCGAGCTGTTACTCTACCTGTTTCTGTGGGTATTTCATTTTTGTCAAGGAATAAAACAAAATCTAAGATGCTAGAGGTGTGATGATACATTCAGCTAATCGGATGATTTCAGGCTTTTTGAGAATTAATAATCCTTTTTTTTTTGTCTCTGAATAATATGACTTCTTTATGCAAAACAATTTTCAAGCCTCACCTCTTCTGGCATCATCCTGATGCCAGAAATAGCTTCAAAACCAACCCTGTCTTTGAATTTACAAACAGAAAGAAAGCTTTTTAGTTCACAAACTGTGTTTTTATAAATCTCTGCTTATCATTACCGAGTCCAGGCTTCATCGGTCCTAATCTTTTGATTTAAAAAATGATCAAATTCAGTGAAGATTAGAGTGAGCGTTGTTGTGTCTACTGGATTAACGTGGCAACAGAATGGTCTTTCTGTGTTCTTATACATATAAAGAGGGTTAGCATCAATGGTCAACTGGAACATATAGCTTTAAACGCACCATGCTGTCACCATGGCGATGGTGTTTTCAGGATGATGTTATTTATTTACCAAAGGCAGCATTTTGCATAAAGCGTATTTAACTTTCTGGGGTCAAAAATGACATCTGGCCATATTAGTGGTGATGAAACCTGGAGCATCAGAAACTGCTGCTGGTCTGGATTAAAGCAACAAATCCGACATCAGGATCTATGAAGGCCTACAAAATATACACAGGGTTCCCGCAACTTTTACAACTTTTACAGTTAAAAATGGACTTTAAAGTAAAAGAAAACCAGGAAGTAGTTGTCTTATCTCACTCAGTGAGAATTAGCCAATCAGACGTCAGGGTTTGTATAGAAGAGGCCCTAATCCCTCCTCTTTAAGTTATTTCTTTATTGAATTATTTCTCTCGTTCCTCCATACAGGATCAGAATCTGTGTCCATAAACCGTTTTTATCTTGTCTGTCCTTTTAGGGTTTGGTTTTGTCCTAAATATGTGATTTAAAGCTTTTAAGGCTTATTCAGCCCTATAAACATCATTATAGCAGCATTTGAATACTGCAAAAATATTTTCTTGAAATGAAAAACATGGTTATAATCTGTGACATTTATATAAACATTTTCTAAACAAAGCTCTGATCTTGTTATTGGCTGATTGCGAATGTGTTTTCCTTTTAAGATTAAACCCAACAGCAGCTGTCGCAATTAGTCTTTGAGCCGTTGGTCGTTGGTTACATTAGAAACAGAGTCGATGTAAGAGAGAAGATTCTTCAAAGCGAAAATCTGCTGTTTTACAGTAAGATTAAAGAGTTGCAGTACTAAGTGGACATTCAAAATATCATATAAGTGATTAGCATATGTAGCAGGCTTTATTACACTGAAAAAAAATAATCTAGATAAGTCATTTTTTTTCTTAAAATAAGTGCATTTGTTCTTGGATTGAGAAGGTAAAAGAGACATTTTGCCAATGGAACAAGACAATTTACATTTAACATAAGAAAATACTATTGCATTGTCTTGTTTCAAGTGCATTTTATCTAATTATCTTATTTTAAGAGTAAAAATACTCATTTCATTGGGAAACCATCAGTTTAACCTATTTAAATTAAGGGTAAATACACTTAATTTAGGGCATTTTTTACTTATTTCTAGTTTTTTTCCCAGTGTAAGCAGCTGTGCAGAAGCTAGGAATAAAAAAGCAAAACTTTTCAAACTTTTCCATTTTCCCATCACGTTTTTTCCCTGCAACGGACTGGCGACCCATACGCAGCTGGAGTTAGAAACCAGTGCCCCTCGCAACCCTAAAAGGCCTATATTGACCATAAATCGAGTAAAAGGCTCCTTCAGACCCCCCTCTGTCTAAAAAGGAGCCACGCTCAGATATACAGCAGATTATACCCTAAACAGCTGGATTAATTAAGTCTTTTTTCTTGAAATAGGTGCATTTATTTCTTGAATCGCGGAGGTAAGTGAGACAATTTGCCAATGGAACAAGACAATAGCATTTAAAATAAGAAAAAACAATTGCCTTGTCTTATTTCAAGTGCATATTATCTAAATATCTTATTTTAAGAGTAAAAATACTAATTCCATTTGCAAATTATCTTATTTACGTACTCAAATTAATGGTAAATACACTTAATTTAAGACATTTTTTCTAATTTTTAGGTGGTTTTTGCAGTGCAGGCTGTATTACACTGAAAAACATCGAAATCTAGATTATTAATTTTTTTTTCTTTTAAAATAAGTGCATTTGTTCTTTGATTGAGGAGGTAAAAGATAAGAGCATGCCTGCCAATTGAACAAGACAATTTACATTTAGAATAAGAAAACTCAATTGGATTGTCTTATTTTCAAGTGGATGCTATCAAATTATCTTATTTTAAGAGTAAAAATACTCATTCCATTGGCAAACTACCTCATTTACCTGCTCAAATTAAGGGTAAATACACTTAATTTATGAATTGTTTACTTATTTCTAGATCGGTTTTCAAGTGTTGCATTTAAAATAAGAAAAAAAAACAATTGCCTTGTCTTATTTCAAGTGCATATTATTCAATTATCTTATTTTTAGAGTAAAATACTAATTCCATTGGCAAATTATCTTATTTAATTACTCAAATTAAGGTTAAATACACTTAATGTAAGACATTTGTGCTGATTTCTAGATCATTTTTGCTTGGCACGAACCCCTCAAAATTAGCCACTTGACCCAAAATATTGCAAACGAAGTGAGGCTCTCTCTCTGTGGCAGTGATGACCTCTAAAGGCAAGGCAAGGCAAGGTAAGGCAAATTTATTTGTATAGCACAATTCAGTACAAAGACAATGCAAAGTGCTTTACATGATTAAATACAGGAAGATAAAACAGAATCAGCAGAATCAAAAAATTTAAAAACAGTTGGACTGAAGAAAATATTTTTTAGTTGAACTGTTTAACTAGAACAGTCAAAAGGCAATCCTAAACAAAATGTGTTTTTAGTCTTGATTTAAAGGAACTCAGGCTTTTCCTCGCACTTTTACAGTTTTCTGGAAGTTTGTTCCAGATAAGTGAGCATATACAAAATGTTATATATAAATGCAAAAACTCAACGCCACTTTCACGCTTTGATCGATCGCTTTTTGCTGTTTTTGCTCCCATAGATTAGCCTCGCGGAGACCATCCTGATCTCACGAAGCAGCTTCAAGGTTTCACTCGCTAATCAGTCTGGCTACTCTACGCTGAAGAAAAGTTTGGAGCCGCTTCACCAAACTTAACGCCCAATCAGCGCTGGTTTTGTGGCGGGGTGTGATCGTCAACGCAGAAGCAACAGTTCAGTCTCAAAAGAACATGGCGCTTCAGCCGATGAAACTAGCGCTTAGCGCGGCATATCGAAAGCAAGTTTTATCGGAATTACAGAGTATTTCTTCACTGAAAGAAGAGCAAAAACACTGCTCTGGAGGCGGAGGCTTTTCTCAGAGGAAAAAGATGTTTTTGCTCTTCTCCGACTGGTTTCGCAAGAGTTTGATCTATCAATTGGCTCCTCTTCGCCGCTTCTGTTAGTACCGCCATATGCTTCGCTGATCTGATTGGTTTATTTGGCCCGCCTATCACCAACATAGGCCAATCAGCTAACCAGTATTTTCGCCTCTTCCCAAAATTACTTCAACGGGAAGGTTTCCAGATGGATATGACCAAATCCATCTGGTGGAGTCAGGTTACCCATAGATCTCTGCAGTCTGTTGATTAGAATATGATCTGCATACCTATGAAGGCACACAGAGAAGAAGCTGAAAGGCTCTACACCTTATAAGGAGATCTGCTCTGCAGATGCAAAGAAGTTTAATTCATGCAAACATTTCAATAATAATAAAAAAAAATATCAGGATCTAAATATTTTCCTCTCTTCTAGATCGAAGTCAAAAGTTCAGGCCGTTTATAAAAATCTGTACAGCAAACCTTTTCTCTTTCCCTCATGATTATGACGCTGTCACCTCCCACCATTTTTCCTGCGGTTAATTTCTCATTTGACGCTTTAGATCCGTGCCGGTGGACGTCACCGTCGGTCTCATGTGTGATTAGAAACCAAAAGGACCAAAGACACTTTCTTTTTTTTTTTTATCTGCTATGTGCATCTTTCCTGGACCGTTTCTCTGTTCGGAGGTGAATGTTGGCCAGGGTACACGGTGTATGTAGGTATTTTTAGATTTCATCAGTGGGCTGATGTTATGCGAGGGTGATGCTGGTTTCTCCTGCGCCAGTTTCCTGTTTGCAAGGCTCTGCGTTGTTTACTCATGCTTGAGATTTATCTCACTTGAGGCAAAACAAAAGCTTCATAGAAAAGCCTGCAGGATGTTGTCATTTTATCAGTGTGTTGCTCCGAGTTCATAAGCTCTCTGTCCCCCCCCACCCCACCCTGTCCCTGTCACTCTTCTCTTTCCTTGTCCTTCTCCATCTCCCTGTTGTATGTGTGTGTGTGTGTGTTTTGTCTCCTTCTCTTTATGTGTGTGTGTGCGCGCTTTCTGCTCCCAGCCCCACTGCGGAAAGCAAAGTTTGTGGAGAGCCCTCGCATTCCACAATCAGAGCTTGGCTCCCCTACACACACCTCTGCTACTGCCAAGAATACAGACCTGGACTCATACCGCACTGGTAAGTTTTTGTATTGTTTTTGTTTTTTTATTTATTGGGTCCAGCTCATCCTTCATTTCACCATGTCTCTGTATGAATGCAGTTTTAGAGGCTCAAAGAGAGAAAGGAGACAACTTATCAGTTTGAAAGATTTTCTGCTGGATGCTGGAAGATGCAAACACGGCTAAGATCATTAATCAGATAGCTTTGCTCGCGCCCACCCTCTCTGCCTTCTTTAATCCTCCTTTGCCGCTTTCTCGGAGCTCGTTTGAGTGCCGCCGCCGTTCAACTTCACTGCCGGCTTTTTGCTCGTTAATCCTGCTGACTGTCCAGGTTCCTGTCAGACCCAGCGCTCTCCTCCTTTCCTCAATCACGGAGGACATTAAAGCAGTTTACTCTAGGACAGCGATTTGATATATATTTATATATATCTCTACTTTCTTGTCTCACGCTTTCAATATCTTTTTGGCTCAACCTCTAGCAGGTTTTAGGACCTAAGCTTAAGGGGCCAGGACTTGATACGTGAGTGGAGTAGCGACGGGGGGGCAAACAGCCTTGTTCATCTGTCGCCCTCTATGGCTAAATTTCTGTCCAACGGGAATATTAAGTATGTAAATGTACAGAAAAGTATTTTAATTTGACTTTAAATATGTAGATAAACATGCAGGTGTGTAGTTTTGTTTTTGCATGGCTCGTATAGCTGAAGATCATCGTTCTTGTGAAATAGACTGTGACATATGAGCTATGAGCTGCCAAGAGTGGCTGTAAGATGTGACATATCAGGGATGAAATGGTGCTCTGCGCCCCTATCGACAGAGGAAGCGCTTGATTACATTCAGGAATCCTCCGCGTGCGTGGAGCAATAACTCAAGCTGAAAAGCAGCCGGGAGGGCCAAGATGAGCTTTTTTTTCAAGGGTGAGTACTCGTACCTCCCAGGTGGACAGATGGAGGTCTGAGCTCTTAACAAGGCCTCCCTGGCATGTGCATCAGCAGGGCGGTGACTTAAACACTTGATTGCTTGCCAGTCCACACTCTGCTGCAGCCGCTGCTGATTCTGACATTGACTGTCGCCTGGGGCGTTGCAGGTATCCGCTGAATTACTTTTGTTATTATTGTTCATTTTCATGGGTTGGAAGAACAGCAAATATTTGTGGCTTCTTGAATACTTTGAGATGTAATTCCTCTAAAGCCATCCACCATTTATAATAGATGGACAACTTTAATGATGTTTCTAGAAGAGCAGTGGATAAAATCCTCTTTAGTATTTTCATTCTGAATGTTTTTATATTATGTAGTTTCCTTGGTTTGAGTGCTGGGTTCCCGCAGGTCCTTAAAAAGTCTTAAAAGGCATTGAATTCTTCAAAATAAAATTAAGGCCTTAATTGGTATTAAAATGTCTTAAATCAGTCTTTTGTAGGTCTTAATTTTTTTAAACATCATAAATAGGATTATTTTTATTATGATTTATTTTTGTACCGGTAATCTAAATAAAACATTAAAATAGAATATTTTTTTTTTTAATAATAAATACTTAATCGCTATTATTGGTTTCGTCCCGATAAGCGGAACCAATACAAAAACATTGTTGCGTTCGAGACATTTGGGAGATGCAACATTAACTTTTTGTCTGGAAAATATGAGTGGTATTACCCTATCCGCAACCATCAGCTCATTTGCGGCGTGCGCAAACAGAATAACTTTCGGGTGGCACATATTTCCTTTTTCTTACTTTTTATTCTTTTGTATTTTTTTAGAGGCATGGCTTTCTTTTTGTGTATTTTTGTATTTTCGTCAATATTGCATTTTTCTAAAAATAAAAACAGAAATACATAAAAAGTTCAATAGCCTTTGTGTATAGTTACTTTGACTGTTCTGAGCATGCGCAAAATCATCGTCACACAGCTTGTATATATTTAAATTTGTTTAAATTTTTGATTTACTCTGTACTATAAAAAAATAATAGTGCATTCACTCTATTATCATAGAGTGCATCAGATAAACGTTAAACAATAATATATTCCCAGACTGCTCTTAGCATGTCTGATGATGGCGTCAAAGCAATACAATGGATTGAATTTAAAAAGCATCCATTTCTTCCAGGAGTCAGTCTTCAATATTGTCTTTTCGATGTATTTTAGTATTCTTTAATTATTTCAGGATATAAATAATAAAAGTTTTTTTCAGTACCGTAATTACATTATTTTGGCGACCTGGATGAATATCTGGTTGCACATCATAAAATGAGCTGATGGTACGGATGGTGCTACCGGTACGGTCGGGTAGCGACAATGAGTAAGTGTAAATGTAACCAAACTGTCTCCAGCCAAAGAGTTTTTCTCCATGGCTAAAAACCAGGGAACATACATGAGGCTCGGTGGATTTTGTGCAAGAAAGTCATTCAAGCTGGGAACGATGGGGAATTAAGGCAGTGGAGTCATGCTTAAATCACGAAAAACAAGCGTCAAAATCGACTAACGAAACGGCGGTATTTCACCGTTTTCCATTCACCTTGTCGTCTGTTAACGCCTACACTTATCACCAAATCAAACATACTAAGAAAGCGATACTGGAATAGCTGCAAAAAGACTTAGTACTACTGTATTAACCGCTTCATGCCCTCCTGCCCCAGCCTATCAGCACAGTTCCTTGCTCTCATTCCAACTTATTATCATTCGAGATTTGTGTGTTTTAGCTTTCTTCCTGATGGGAAGTTTTTCCAAATTTGAAAACAGTGCAGTGGTTTATGTTAAAATAAACCTTGGGTTAAGTTGTTAAGGTGTTTTTCTTTGTGAATTTGGTCTTAAATTTTTATTTTATTAAAAGTCTGTTGTTGGCCTTATATTTTGGATACTGTAGGAACCCTGTGAGAGGAGCTCAACAGTCATCTAAAACACCTGCAGTAATAAACCCGACTGACCTGATTCCATCTACTTAAAACCAACAGCCACCTTATTAGATACACCTAGTTTTTTCTGGGTTCGACCCTCTTCCCTTTAAAACGACCCTAATTCACCCTATCATTAATGCAAATGTTATATTGACATGTTGCACAGTTGCTGCAAATTAGTCGGCTGTCTGTAAGAAGGAGCGCTACTGCAGGTCATTCATTCCTGCTGCCACCAGACTCTATAATACTGCACTATAACCACAACAACCACTGTGCAACTATATTAGAGTTTTTTATTACTTGACTGTGCAATATTCTGTGCAAATATGCTGACTGTGCAATATATATGTGAATATAATAGTCACTACCTCACCGATGCTCCTTACCTTCTACACTTTAATGTAAAAGTCAATCCACCTGAATATAAGCCATCCTGATTGTTCATATGTCACCTCAAATCTCTGTGTTACTCCCTTGTATTTTTTAAATGTCTTATTTTTATTTTCTTTTATTTATTGTTATTCCTAACGCACCTTTTCTTCCTTGTTTGCACCTTCTTTAATTACTATGCCAATATGTGACCAGTGAATTTCTTCACTGTAAGATCAATAAAGCTCATCCAATCTAATCCCCATCCATGATATTAGTCAACCGTTCCACCACATCCGAAAACGTGCTGTGTTGGATTGAGATTGAAGACATTTTACTCATTTTTTTCATGCTCAGGAAACCAGTTTGAGGAGATCTGAGCTCAGTGCAATGCTGCCATCAGAAGAGAGCTACTTTTTGGCCAGAATGGGATGAGCATCATTAGCACAAACGCTTAGTAAGGCCAGATGTTGCTAAAAAAAATCCTTTGCACTGTCGAACTAACCTGAATCTCGCCAGATGGATTTGCTCCGCATATCCATCTGAAACCTTCCGCTGAAGTAATTTTGGGAAGTGAAGGCGAGAAAATATTGGTTAGCTGATTGGCCTATGTTGGTGATAGACGGGCCAAATGAACCAATCAGATCACCGCTATGCATAAGACGACGCAATCAGATGCGAATTCTCGACAGAGGGAGCCAATTGATAGATCAAACTCTTTCTAAACCTGTGGGAGAAGAGCAAAAACATCTCTTTCCTCTGAGAAAAGCCTCCAGAGCAGTGTTTTTGCTCTTCTTTCAGTGAAGAAATACTCTTGCTCAGATAGTCACGCTAACTCTGGGATAGCCACGCTTAACGCTAGTTTCATCGGCTGAAGCCGCCATGTTCTTTTAGACTGAACTGTCGCGCTTCGCTAAGGGGCCACACCTCAACCCAAAAGCCAACGCTGATTAGACATTCGCTTGGTGAATCCGCTCCAAATTTTCTTTAACGGAGAGTCTCCAGACGGATTAGCGAGTGAAACCTTGAAAGATCGCTAAATCAGGATGGTCTCACGGTTACTGTCGAACCACCAGCTAAACTAGCCTGAACCATTGATGCATGTGAATATGGGAGCTGAACAGTCCAGAGAACATTTTTCTCATTTGTTATTGTCTAATTTTGTACTTAGCTGTGTGATTTGTCAGAGTTCCCTATTCGATAACAGGCAGAAGTATCATATCACTTCTATTCAGCACTCATGCATGTTTGCTTAAAGGGTCAAAGAATCGTGAGCTAAGATAGTATTCCTCATATAATGGCATTATCGTTCACGCAACTAAAACTTGTCTCTAACTTTCTTTTTTCTTTGGATATTATTTGTAGAATAAATCCTGATTATCTGTAGACGTTTCAGGAGTTTTTTTAATAACTTGGATCAGCTTTTTTATTACCAACAACCGGACAGTTTTAAAGTCACCTAAATCCACTTGCTTCCCCTTTTCCTTGTGCTTGGTTTGAACTTCTGCAATTTGACTTCCCCACATCTAAAAGTGTTTAAACACATTAAGTCACTGTATTGTGTCGGCCTGAATGATTGTTTATGTTAACATGCTGCTGTACCGATGAATTAGGCTAGCAACTATTCTTCCACAATGCATTTGGCCTCTTCATAGAATAAATAAGGTCTTTATTTGAATATCTGATTTGCAGGTGGAGAAACACTTACCTTGCATGTAAGATGAATCGTCGTTAGATTTGTAAATTCACAAACTCCCGAAAATGCATTTTGCCAGCAGCTTACAGATGCGTTAGCCTCGATTCAGTAACGTTTCAGACCAACGCAGTGACGTGTGTGACGACAACGCACCAACCAGAGGCAGAAGGCTGAAGCCAAACAAAGATGGCCGCGCTAGTTTTAGCTGCAATACCTTATTTTCCTGTTTGAAAAAAGAGCAAAATGACTTTTGTTGATGGTAAAGATGTTTGCATGTTCCTCTCAACCGGGAATTTTGATTTTTGAGATACTCGTTATGAAGCTTATCAAGACGATGAAACGTCAAAGCTGATAGTGCTGCTCTGATTGGCTCAAAGCTTGACTTTATGAAAAAAAGAGATCATATATAGATCTCTAAGATATTTGATTGTGAATCAAATTGCTGGAACATAAACGAAGGCTCCTAGACTGATTGGACACTTTAGGACGCCATCTTTTTTCCTTAGAATAGACAAATTATTCTCTGTTCACTGACAAAAACATTATCCATACAGTTCAGAAGAAATGTTAAAAGGAAATAAGAAGTTGAAAGCTAAATAAAATGAAATTTTCCACCTAATTGATATTAACCTGAGGCTACAGGAGAGAGAGAGGGAGAGTTCTATTTTCAGCAGATAACAGGAAGGCTGAAAGGCATATGGCAAAGTTCCTCCATTTGACCAGTCACTATGCTCTCCCTGCGAATGTTAGCAACTTTTTTAAACTTTCAAAATTGCCATCTTATTTAGTTTTCCTTCATTCTAACCACAAGCATTTTGGTTTCACCTTTTCCTGACTTTGAAAGCTTGCTTGTTCAGAGTCCATCATCACTTTACTGTCACTGTTCTGCTTCTTGCTGCAACTCTTTCTTTCTTTTAAACAGAAAACCTCCCTTAAGGTTTCTAAGAAAGTGTCCTACTCTGTTAAATGTTTATGAGTGCGATTTGAAAACTGTGATTTGTTAAATTGTGATTATATTGCAAATTAATTAACTGTCCTAGCATGAATATGTAATGTGTCTTCAACCCTGATTTTGTTATTGATTGGTAGTTTTGTTCAAAATAGTGTTAAGATCACAGTTTACATCATAAAGTCAGTAATACGTCAGATGCTGTTTGCTCTCAGGATTTTATTTGTAAAATGCCTAAAGTGGTGTTACATGGATAAGATCAGAGGAATGCACATCTGGATTTAGAAATCCTCTCATTGGAACCTGTGATTTCTGATTAACTGGAGCTAAAGCATCTGTTCTTGTAGGAATTTGCACTTTGTTCTCTTCTTTTTATTTTTATGTGCTCCTCCTTAAATCGATTCTTATATCCAAAGAAGGTAAAAATATATATTGCCAGGATTTAGGTTAGATAAGTCCTCTTCTGTCTGCACCTCCTACCTGGGCCTGGAAATATCGTCTCCTGTGCTGTCCAGCAGATCCTTGCATGGCCGGACAGAAACAGATGCGCTCTCGCACCGAATTGCATTCCTAGCAGTGTGCAAAGATAGTTGCTATGGCAACCATCTGTCTCCTGCAGCAGCTCTGGAATCCAAGAGATAGTAGAGGAGCGTGTATACGTTAGGTGGGCTGCTTCGGGAGAAGAATAGCTTTTTTTGTGCTCGATATGTTTTTCTTTCTCCTTTGCATTTTTCATTATTAGTTTCACTGACGATAAACGGCTGGATGTTCTGAAGATGCGTGCTCCGTTCCAGCGAGCTGTCAACAGGCTTTGAAGTGGTATAGACGCTGGTTGTCAGAGGATTCAGTGAGAGGCAGCTCATATGATTTTAATCTGTATTTAAAGAGCAAAACATAGGGACTTATTATGGAAAGGAATCAACACACAGCCCCTGCATTATGTTAATGAATTGCTGTTGAAAGCAGCTCATTTGTATTAGTTTAAAGTGGGCTGTGTGACACGTGAGCGACTTGTTTGTGTTTTTTATTTTCTTTCTTCCTCAGTCAGACGTTTCGGTTGTGATTTGATGTGACGGCTCCGTGTTTGCAGTCCCCCGTGGAAAAAGCGGGTCCCGACATATGTTTGCTTCTGGTGTTTTTTGCAGGGTTAAAGTACAAACAAAAGGATTGCCTGTTTTTATGTCACTGGGGCCGACAGCTGGCTGTGACGGAGATGCTCAGGTTATAAAACTAAAAAAAAACAGGAACTTCCAACGGAACAGGAAGAAAATGAAGCTACAGGCAGAAAATCTGTAACATTAACTATCACACCTAAAGGAAGGACAGAGCTGCTGCTTGATCTCTCTGAGCCCCCCCGCCCCACCCCCCAGGAGCTGTTGACTAATCACTGCCAATGCTTTCAATGCTCGCAGCTTGCAGTCTGTCAACTGGGAAGCCGTCACTGCCTCCATGTGCAGACGCTGGTATGCAGAGACAGCAGCTATTGCATAAAAACACACACAGTATAAACACAGAAAGCATAGTTCAATATCCTTAGAAGAGATCAGAATTAAACAATACAGGGAAAAGAAGATGTTTTATCTTCACGTTAAATGTGTTTTCTAATGAGGATATTTTTTATATCCCAAGGTAGTTTGATTTTAGTCTTATTTAGGCCTGTTTGGATAGTTAAAACGTTACTGAATGTTTTGTTCAATATAGAAAAACTATAGAATTCAATATATTTTGCACTTGTTTCTGATGATCTTTAAAAAAATGTTTTCCTCCGCTTCATGTTTACTGAGACATTTTATAAAAGCATTGGATGATTGATATTTTATTGGCTTAGCAATTTCTGGTTGTGATCATGGCTGATTTCATCTTTGCTGCAAAACCATTTAATGTTGAACTGAAACGTGTGGGAAGGGCTTTATTAATAACATCTAATTGGTTGGTTAATTGATTGGTTGGGAAAAGTAAAACCCTGGTTCAGAAAACGTGACTGATCAGTTTTGTCCATTAATTTGGCTTTTTTTTTAAATTGTCTGATTGAAATGATTGTTATTTATTTACATTTTTGATTATTATCTAAAATAAATGAAATCAAAATACTGCCCTCTTTCTTGTGAAAAGTACAAAAAAGTTTGAAGATGTCAAGTTCAAGTTCTGACTTTTTGTTTTATGTTTTCCTTATATATTTATTTTTTTAATTATTATAAGGCTCAGTTTTATTCCTTTTCCATCTCCTGTCTTTTAAAGCTGCGATATCGCAGGCGGAAAAAGTAAAAACCTCAAAAGCTCCTGGTTTCTTGTTTGGAATAATCAGATTAAATATGCATATGAATGTGGCGTTTAGTTACAGTTTTTATCTGTGCTGTTGAGGGTTTCTTAGAGAGACTTAGGCAACTTTTATTGTCATTTTGTGTGTACAAAACGGCATTTCATTTTGTACAGCTTTCACAACATTTGCATTTCTTAAAGCGCAGCAGTGATCAAATGTTAATTGATCACATTTGGGATCAAGGTGGGAAGAGCATGGTGCAAAACAACGCATTGATGTTAAAGTTCAGAGCAGTAAATATGTATGATGTAATTATGCAGTGCTTTGGTTTGGTTTATCAGTGTGATGCAGAGTCTGTGACATGATTTAGAGTTTTCTTAACATTCAGCAGTCTGATGGTTGATGGGAAGAGGCTGTTGCTGAATCTGCTGGTCCTGCATTGAATGCTGTGAAGCCTCTTCCCAGAGGGCAGCTTAGGGAGAACAGTCTATGGTGTGGGTGTTGAGGGGGTCATTCATGCTGTTAAGGGCTCGGGACACGCAGCGCTGGGAATGAAATGTCTTTTATGGAGGGAAGAGAGGGCCCTCATGATCCTCTCTGTTGTTCTCACCTTCTTCCAGTCTGGCTGCAACCCTCCACACCACACAGAGAGCAGCAGCTGGTCAGAGCAGCTCTCTATGATGCTTCTGTAGAAGGTTGTGAGAGATGTATGCGAGCAGGTGGGCTCTTCTCATCCTCACCAAGAAGTACGTTGTGCTTTTTGTGCCGTTTTGACCAATGAGGTGGTGTTTTTAATGCTTAAAGTCATAGTGAAACGGCTGTTCCAACCTTTGCATCACAGAATTCTCCTAAGTGGTGCCCGACTTTACAGTGAGTGAATAAAGTGAATATGACTGGTCGATTATCAAGGGGGCAGGGTTGTTGTGGCAGAAAGTTAGCAAACAAGTTTGATTGTGACGGTTTCTCGAGGAAACATCTTGCTAACCAGCTAGCAACTTAGTGCTAGCAGGTTTCCCAATAAGGAAATTCCATTGGGACCAAGTAGCACTAAGTGGTGACTTAGAAACGGCGGCTGTCAAGGAACACTATGGACAGCCGAGGAGCTTAATGCAAGGAGGAGGAGAGTTTAGTGTCGGAGGAATTAGGTGGATGAGTCTCCTCCGTCATCCATTTTTTATTTAGAGGAGGAGGAATGCGGGGGCGAAGATGTTGTGGAAGAAGGGGTGGCAGAGGCGGCAGAAGCTTGGTTTGGTGTAGAAGGCTTCCAGCCCGTACATGTTTGAGCCCCTTCCCTGCCATAGCTGCCAGTTCTGTTAGCTCTACGCCTGCTGAAGACACAGGCGTCCATCCCGTGAACACTGGGACCGAATTCAATGGAAAAAAGAAATTATTCTCATTTCTTATTTTAACCGTTGCGCATTATATTAGCTGCGACATATAAATCAAGATGCTATGACGAAAACATTTGATTGACAGATGACCTTTGAAATATGATTGGCCGAATTTAGGTGTTCAGGCTGTACGTAGAACTAACTGGCCTGCAGAAGATAACGAAAAAAAAAACCCACAGGTTTTAAGACAAGATGTTTTTTTTTTTAAATAGAAATTTTCTACATTTTGGGACAATATCTGATAAAGAGTACCCTACGGATTTAAAAACACACCTCATTGGTTGTGTCAAATCTAATGCTTAAACAGCTGTTTAGGCATTAGATTTTTTTACTGCCTGAGACACAGGCAGAAGATATTAACCAGATTAAGTTGGTTAATATCAAGCTAAGTGTACGTCTTAAGAAAAGTTGTTTTTTTTTTTTTTTTTTTACACCTAATGCTTCCATTTTATTTACACTGCTTGCTTCATGCCACCAGCATCAGCTCCAGTCTAGTGTAACAAAGCTTTTCCAACATGAAGTTTCAAAATGTATGTCATTATCTGTGAGTCTGTGAACATCCAATTAATAAAACAACGGCAGAGAGAACAGCTCCAGGAGAGATATTTTCCATTCTTTATTACTTCTCTTCCTCGGAGGTCTTTAGGGAGCCCTGCTGCTCCACCGGTCTGGGAGCTGACCTGCATGAAGCTGCACATGTAGAGCAGCACACATGCAGTAAATGTAGCTGTACCGTCTGGCTTTGGGGTTATTTCGCCCCTTCGTTAATTCCTATCCTCCTTTGGTACCCAGAAAAAGAGAAATCAGCTCATGGTCTGGCTCAGAAACCACTAAAGGGAAGATCATACAGGTGCCGTCCACAGTAGGGATGCACGATATAATCAGCCCCCTGAATATCGGACATCGGCCACCCGACCGATATTTAACCCGATATTTGATCAGCTTCTGAGTTTCTAAGTCTAAAAAAAATACTACTTCTTCTTCTTCCTCAAAAACTTCATTTTTACAGACTTAAAACTTCTAAAGAAGAGGGAAAAGAAATATTGATACATTAAAATATCCCAATATCTTCATATGCTGATATATTGCCATTTAAAAAACACCATATCAATCTCTTTTACTAATGAAATATTGCTATATGTCATGCGTTGTACTACGAAATCCCCGAAAAATTCACGAGAAATATTTGCCCATATTTTTTATATGTTAATATATTGTGTGATTGGTATCGATCTATTTTACCTAACAAAAATCTCACAAGAATTTGCTAAATATCACGAGTTTGTAACAGAGCGATGAGGCCCTCCGCGAGATTTTGAGAAAGTAAAACTAGATCGATACCGCGTTTTTAAATCTATTTGATATCAGCATATGAAAATATATTTGAGTATATTATTTATTTTTTCAAAGTGTCAGAAATGGATAACAAAACTGCTATTTTCAATGACTACCCCATTTTTGTCCAGCTTTTATTTGCTCGATTATCGATATGGGTTATGAAAATACATGAGTTTTAAAATATGGGATATCAGCCAAAATCCCAATATGGTGCATCCCTAAGATAGATATAATATATATATATATAGATATATATATATATCCTAACTTTTCTGTATACTCTGTACACGGTTTTCATATTTCTTTATTTTATAGCCTCTTACAATTATTCTCTATTTATATATACAATTCATTGTCAATACATACATTATCTCTGTGTTTCTATATACTTGTATGTAAATAAATGTTTATATCCTGTATAGCACTTCTGGATAGATGCATGCTACATTTTATTGCTTTGTACTTGTGACAGCATAATGACAATAAAGCTGAATTCTACTCTATTCTATAGTCCAGTAAATACGGTATTTACAGAATCATCAATTAGTATGAGCTCCTAAGAGCTGAGGCTACATTAACCTTAAAAGTATTTGTGATCTGTTATTTTATTAACATATCAGTTTAACAAAAAAGGTATGTTGGAAATGTCCTCTCTAGATTTCACTCTCTTTTTTTTATGTTGGTGATTTATAATCACCATGAAAGGAGCTCCCCTGATTATACAGTCACGCTGCAAGCTTTTATAAAATGGTTAGAACTGTAAAAATCTGAAGCAGTATTGCTTTTTTAACATAAGAAGTTCTGCTAAGAGTTCAGTCTGTATTCATGTACCAAGCAGCATCAAAGCTCATATGTGATTAGCCTATTTTGTGCCTAATGTGTTCGGTGATTACCTCATTATTTGCTGCTGCTGTGTGTTTTTATTAAACCTCTGTGGCGGGTCGTTCCCTTTTGATTCAAAGGTTTTTTTTTTCTGTTCCCTCTCTCAGAAGCTGCCTATCTGACTTACCGACTCGCTCAGAGGGACTTGGAGTCAATCTAATGAGGCTCTTGTCTGTGAGCGAATGGACATGGGAGCCCGGGCTTTAGATTGCCTCCCTGACTCTGTGTTTTTGAGCTGATGAGTGAGAGACCGCAGGCTTTAGGCGAGCCGTCTGCCTTCAGAGAGCCACTTTGGTGGCTTGGATTGTCTAAGAGTTGTCAGTTAGAGCTTAATCAGGCAACCTGTCTGTCCGGTTCCACCTGCTTTGTGGTGAAAAGGCTTGTCTCAACTGCTGTTTATTTAACCCCTGGCAATACAGAGCTGTCGGTTTAAATGTCATTAATGTCTGAACCAGTTCAGGGGTTCATACATCGAATTACCGGCCGATATTCTCCCGAGCAGGAAAGCAATTAACAAAACCTCCTGCCCTGACAGGGACGCTGCCGTACACGGCATTGAATTGAACCGAAGCGCATCGAGCCGGCTCCTCTGGGCTACGAAAGCCAGGTGTTATTGAAAAACATGATACTACCAACGAGGGTTTGCTATTGGTGAAGGGTAACCAGGCAACCAGGTGAGAAGATGAGGTCATTAAGGGATTTTTCTTCAGTGAAAAGCTCTCAGCTGAGTGTTTGTTGGTGGTTTTATCAATGCTGGCTGTTTTTCTTTGCTCTGTTTAGCCCTTGCAGACTCCATATATAGTACGGAGATGTGTGTGTGTGTGTGTGTGTGTGTGTGTGTGTTTGTACACACCCACTTTGTCTAGAAACTCCTCTCTCTCTCTAACCCAAACTCTCAGGTAAAGGGTGTTTCTCATTACGTCACCCACGCTGCAGTGGCAGTGAGTGGTGCGGAAGCAGCTGTCGTCACTTCAGACGGCTTTTCACCATCAGCGTGAACAGAGGGTTTTCTCTACACAGCTGGAATCAATCGTTGCTGGAGCTGAAGGAGTTTTTGGAGTTTCTATAAGTGGATCCTCTGAAGGAAGGCCTCCAGCTGTTGAGGAATGTGTTTGTAATGCGGCGCTCTGAGCTACGGGGAAACTCAGGTGCGAAGGAGGGGTCCGTTTGTTTTCCTGAGCGCAGGTGGTGTGTATCCTGTGTCCAGGTGTCTGCTGCGCTTCACGGAGGACGACTGTTGCGGATAGATGTTGCTTTCAGTCGTTCATAAAGGATGGAAACGGAAAACTAAAAGCTTTGTCTAACGGTGAAACGATCTGTTCTCCTATTTCTACTCACCACTTGTACTTCTCTGTTTTCTGCCAACCCTGCTTCCTCCTCTTCATCCTCCTCTTCCTCCTCCTCCTTTTGTCTATCTACCTCTGCAGGGGAGTCGAGCCATGAGCTGGGGCCCCCTCCGTCGGTGGATGAGGCAGCCAACACATTGATGACGCGGCTGGGTTTCCTTCTGGGAGACAAAGTGAGCGAGGGGCCAGCTGGTACTCAGTACAGCATGGAGGAACCCGAGGCCAGACAGGTAGGTTCTTCCTCTTCTGCATCCAATTTATGCGATTTATTTCCTTTTTTAGTTTGATTTCTTTAAGGATCTTTTGTTTTGCACTCTCATATTTTAGGATGCTGCTCAATTAATTAGCATTTCAAGTCAGATGATAATGTGATTGGGTTTTGTCTGTTACACGGACAATAATATGTTGTGTTTTTGGCCTAAAATCCATGGGAAAAGATGCTAAAGTGACAGTTTTTTAGTACAACAGAACATCTCTGACACAGAGAAATAGCCACTTAATTCTAATGAAGGTGGCTGTTCACAGAGATCTCTAGACAAGCATATAAGTGGAAGGTTGAGTGGAAGGAAAAAGTGTAAAAAATAGCAGCAGCATTGATGTGAGGATCGTTGACCTAAACCGGTTCAAAGATATAAAAATAATACCCTTCCTGTTATCCTTGCAAGTTTGAACTCATTCTCCCCTCACTTATGACCCTGATTAAAACGCTCTGAAATTACAGCGAATTTCACACCGCTGTGATCCTTTAGGGCAGCGGTCCCCAACCTTTTTTGCACCACAGACCGGTTATATGTCAGACAATATTTTCACGGACCGGCCTTTAAAGTATGGGAGATAAATACAATCAAATAAGATAATACGACTGACATAAAATCAAATACAAACAGCATAAAAATAAAACTCCCCATTATGTTGAATTAGTGGGAGCCCTGAGCTCGTTTCTCCGAAAAAACCGGTCCCATCGGCGTAATCGGAGACAATGACACACGAAGTGTGCTCCTGATGTCCAGTCTGCTCCGTAGCTTTGTTTTGGTCGCTGTAACCACAGAAAATCCCGCTTCATAAAGATAGGATGTTATAGATAGGATGAGTCTTGACCTGAATTAACCTGTGTCAAGAGGCACAGATGCACCGACTGATGTAATTGGGAGAGAATACCCCAATCATGTTTATATTTTTTCAAAATAAACATCACTCAGACTCTGATGCGTCCATAAATTATAAATATATATATTTTTTTCTGTGCGGCCCAGTACCAAATGACCGACAGACCGGTACCGGTCCGCGGCCCGGTGGTTGGGGACCGCTGCTTCAGGGGAGTCCCACTGACTGACCATTAATCCCACACTGCTCCTCAGGCGCTAAACAATGGCAGCCCACTGCTCCGCAAGGAGATGGGTTAAATGCAGAGAGGTAATTTCGTTGCTTTGTACAGTTTAGTGACAATAAAGTTTAATTCTATTCTATTAAATATTTTAGCGAGGGATGAAACTGATAATGGAAGCTCACAGAAATCCAATATGAAAAGAGAAATTTACATCAACTGTGACAAGATGAAAGAATCCCTGAAATATATATGGTGATAACATAAGACAGCAGGTCCTCTGTTAGCAAAACCGTAGCAGCACTGTGACTGCTGTAAGGTAGAGGTCTATTCACCGATCACCATCTACATCATAGCCTTAGTGCATCAGGCATGATGACACTGTCTGGATATAAGATGTCTCTGGATACTGCCGCTGCTTCTTTTTCTTGACCAAAGAGATCTCAAAACAAAGTGTTTTCCCTGTATACTGGGCCACAGTCACATTAAAAATCAATATTCACGAGGGCCCCTGCAGGCTAGGATCACACACGCCTCCAAATTGCACCTAGCCTTAGTAGTGCTATGCTTTTTCTTGGGATATGAAGGGAAGTTGTGGGTTTTTAAGCTGCAGCTTTGATGGAAAGTTCCTTTGAGGCTCTTCATCGTGAAAATAACTCTGACAGGTTTCCTCTCAAACCTGCTTGGACATTTCAGCTTAAACTATCCAAGGTCGTTGGAGGAGACTTAGGAGGATTCTTTCTCTCTATTTTGGCGTTCTTTTGTGCAGAAAAAAAAAGTAGCAAGACTTGGCACAGAAATACACCTCAACAGTTCTATTTTAGTTGGATGAAATATGCATTTTGATGTTGAACAGTTCAGGATGAAACATGCAGCTCTGACTTGTTTGTGGCTTCTTGGATAGAGGTAGACGGTTGTTTTTTAAATTTGTTTGATTATTTTATATATAAATAT
>JAGKQL010000052.1:1006449-1026449 GCA_018398635.1 Cyprinodon brontotheroides
GATCGTCAGGATGAGGTCCACAAAGTAAACAAACTTATCTCCCCACCTCTGCCTGTGATCATCAACATAGAGAGAGGTTTTAAAGAAAAGATCATTTTATTTGCGTGTCTTTCAGAGCAGCTTCTGTTTCAGAACCATGGACAGTTACACCTACATGACATTTTCACAGCCTTCATTTTTTCTGTCTTTTGAAAAAGAACCATGTTAACTGAAGTACAATGCAACGTGATTATTTTTTGGCTGAGGGGGTAAAGCTCCAGACCTTCATGAATCTGTGTCGCCGTCAGATTGTGGAGTCTGGTCGACCATGCCCTCATCGCCCGCTGCAACATGGAGGAGGCGGTCCGCAGCGTGGCGTTCAGCCTGGACGGATCCCAGCTGGCTCTGGGTATGAAGGACGGATCCTTCACCGTCCTGAGAGTCAGGTAAGGAAGACACTGACAGATCGGACTACAACCTGGCAGAAATGTTCCCTCTGTGAGGTAAACTGGATGTTCTTACCCCTCAGAGACATGACGGAGGTCGTCCATATCAAGGACAGGAAGGAGGTGATCCATGAGATGAAGTTCTCTCCAGATGGATCGTATCTCGCTGTCGGCTCCAATGATGGACTGGTGGATATCTACGCAGTCGCTCAGAGATACAAGAAGGTTCGGGATGAATCACAGGAACTGAGATGATTACAATTAAATCTAAAACTACTTTACAAGACGGACAGATCAGATAAATGAACAGAAATGTATAATCAGATCAGTCCAGCCTCATAAACATTAGAAATCCAGGCCATACTTTTCAATTTGATCCTAGTTACATGACGATAAAGGAACTTTTAGTTCATTTAACTAAATGTAAAAAAAAATAAAAAACATTTCCATTATTAGGTATTATTACTTTGCAGCAGTAATTTCTCTGACTGGTCACAGGTGGGAGAATGCAGTAAATCCAGCAGCTTCATCACACACCTGGACTGGTCTGTGGACGGTAAAATCCTGCAGAGCAACGACGGAGCAGGAAAGCGCCTCTTCTACTGGATGCCCAGTGAGTCCAGACCGCAATAGGTTTATAGAGACCTGAGTATAAAACTGAACGATGCTGGATGATCCGCCCTCCTTTAAACATCAGCACCTGACCAAACCTGCAGTGACTGAAGCGGCGTTTAAAACATTCAGTTTTTATCTGCTGGGTTCCTGGTTTTATTCATGGTTTATTCCATTATTCTTCTTTAACACTCAGTAATTTGCAGTGAAAAGGAAATTGATCCGTTTTTCCTCCTGCAGTGGGGAAACCGATCATCAACAAAGAGGAGGTGAAAGGTCAGCGCTGGGCCTCGTGGAGCAGCGTCCTCGGGTCTGAGGTCAGCGGAATTTGGCCAAAGTACTCAGACTCCATCACGATTAACGCCGTGGACGCCAACCTGAGCGCTGCTGTGCTAGTCACAGGAGATGACCTCGGTCTGGTGAAACTCTACCGCTTTCCATGCCTCCGGAAAGGTCTCCGCTCTTTTCCCTGCAGCGTCCGGGTTTATCTTGGTTCATTTTTATTAATTCCTACTGTTGTCCCACAAGGAGCCAAATTCAAGAAGTACATCGGTCACTCGGCCCACGTCACCAACGTCCGCTGGTCCAACGATCTGCAGTGTGTCCTCACCACAGGAGGAGCCGACCACGCCCTCTTCCAGTGGAGGTTTCTACCTGAGGAGGTGATGAATGGAGGCTTGGATCTAAACATACAAGGTAGGACAAGAATACCAGAATACGCTTAAGTAAGGATTGCTTTTGATTATTCTTGACTTTCTTTTGTACTTTCATAGCATCCAAGGTTTAAATTCGGTAAATGTTTAGAAAAAGATTTTCAATGCATGTTTTCTAGTATTAGTTACATTTATACTTTGATATTTTTAATGTCAAGTCATCAATTAATGCTTCCAAAATTGTTTTCAGGCAAATTTCAGTGAATTATATTCCTCTCAGTAGCAACACATCTTAGATGATGACATTATGATGAAAACTTCATGTGTTGGAGGAGATTCCCAGTCATCAGTCATTCCAAAAAAACTTAAAAAACAATCCATTAAACTTTGTTTCCAAGTTTGAAGACGTTTCCCTTCCCATCCAGGAAGCTTTTTTAATTAAATATGTCTGGATTAGCGCTGAGTTCCAGGCTTTTATAGGGTAGCCCCAACAAAAGCCTTGTAATGGCTTAGAAAACATGCAAATTGAAGTGGAAACAAGCTCCACCCCTTAATAATGGGAGTCGTTGAGGTTGTTATTGGCCTGCAATACCCAATACTGGTCCGTTCCTCTGAAAAGGCGGTCCTAAAGGGTCATTGTTGCTCTGCAGAGATGGCAAAAGTACTCACTTTCCGTACTTGAGGTAAAAGTACAGATACTTGTGTTAAAAAATACTCTGGTAAAAGTGGAAGTACTGATTAAAGCTCTTTACTCAAGTAGAAGTAACAAAGTACAGGCTTTGTAAATTTACTTAAAGTATAAAAGTAAAAGTAAAGAAACCACTTTTTTTTCATGCCGTTGCCTACATTTTAAATGGATGTCTGCCAATAGGACTAGATCTCCGTTGTGTTCATTTTCAATCATCATCCGTCGTCCATGCTACTATGCTAGCGCCACCGCCACCAAGCTGCAATGATTTGCCGCCAATAGAATACCGCCGAATCTGTCGATTCATCTTGTAGTGGTGCGTCAAATGCAACGTAGATTCCCATCAATTAGATTGAATTAGGTATTGATGACGTGAAAAATAATAACGGTAACTCCATTGAAATGATTCAAAACTAAAGTAACGAGACAATTTTTTAAATGTAAGGAGTAGAAAGTACAGATATTTGTGTAAAAATGTAAGGAGTAGAAGTAAAAAGTAAGCCATAAAAATAAGTAGTAAAGTAAAGTAAAAATATCAGAAAAATCTACTTGAGTACAGTAACAGAAGTATTTGTACTTCGTTACTTCCCATCTCTGTTGCTCTGGCTGACTTGGCGAGATATTTTGTTCCCCTGCATAGCGATGGGGGCTTCGATGATAGCAGGAAGGAATCGACTCTATTGCTGCATTGTAGGTTTTAGAAAGCTGAAATCTGCCCCCCCCCCTGTTTAAGGTTGGTTTTTCTTTCTTAACATACACTGCAAAAAATGAAAATCTAATTAAGCAATTTTTACTTAAAATAAGTGCATTTTTTCTCCAATTCAGTACGAAAGTGAGACACTTTGCCAATGGAACAAGACAATTTACATTTAAAAGAAGAAAAAAACAATTTTATTGTCTTATTTCAAGAGTAAAGATACTAATTTCATTGGCAAATAATTGTATTTACCCACTCAAATTAAGGGTAAATACACTTAATTTAAGAAATTTTTACTTATTTCTAGATCATTTTTGCAGTTTAGATGGCTTCCTTCACGCCCCTCTCAAACCACCTGTCTTCTTTGTCCAAAATGTGAACTTTCTGGTCCTCCAAATAATGTCCTTTGTCCATAAGGTGTAGATGGACAGCAGAGTCTTGTCCAGAGGAGGGCGCTCTTCTGTGTTGGGCCATACATCTGTGGAGAGGTTGTTTGGTTTTCTCCAATATAAAATTATAAATTATATAAATTATTGATAAATCAAATAGTCTAAAACTTTACAAATCACAGCATGACTTCACCACAGACATTCTCTGCACGACCAGATGTTCTCTTGAAATCTTATTGAAATGTGTATGTGCTAGCCAATGCTAGCCAATGCTGGCCAATGCTAGCCAATGCTAGCCAATGCTAGCCAATGCTGGCCAATGCTAGCCATTGCTAGCCAATGCTAGCCAATGCTAGCCAATGCTGGCCAATGCTTGCCAATGCTAGCCAATGCTAGCCAATGCTAGACAATGCTAAATGGTAAATGGTAAATGGCATGTACTTATATAGCGCCTTTATTCAAGTTAGGAGACTTGACCAAAGCGCTTTTACACTACATTCATTCACCCATTCACACACACACTCTCACACACTGATGGTGGCAAGAAGCTACATTGTAGCCACAGCTGCCCTGCTAGCCAATGCTAGCCAATGCTGGCCAATGCTAGCCAATGCTAGCCAATGCTAGACAATGCTAGACAATGCTAGCCAATGCTAGACAATGCTAGACAATGCTAGCCAATGCTAGCCAATGCTAGCCAATGCTAGACAATGCTAGCCAATGCTAGCCAATGCTAGCCAATGCTAGACAATGCTTGCCAATGCTAGCCAATGCTAGACAATGCTAGCCAATGCTATCCAATGCTAGCCAATGCTATCCAATGCTAGCCAATGCTAGACAATGCTAGCCAATGCTATCCAATGCTAGCCAATGCTAGACAATGCTAGCCAATGCTAGCCAATGCTAGCCAATGCTCGGCTCTTGGCTCTGACACCTAAACAGGAAAAAGATGTTTTCTGTTTTTGCCAAGATCTGTTGGCTTCTAAACTGAGTACTTGTAAATTAGCAATTAAAAATCTTGTTTCTTAATTGTACGTGACCTCCAGCATGTATTGTTTCTGTGTGCTCGGGTTCAAACACCCTGCCCACTGTATTTTCTGTGTTGCAAAGTATAAGGCCTTTTACTGAGCCACGAATAATGCTATATACCACAGCAGTACAATTGCTTCTGCAAATGCAGCAAGGCTCTGGTTGGGTTGTAATAAACTTTAATACTTTGAGTTCATTTTTTTTTCTGTGCATTAAAACAATATAAAGATGCTTTTCTGTCCACACAGATAAATAGTCGAGTCAGCAAACCATCAAAGACGTTAGTCAGCTACGTCCTTAACTTTCACCATCGTTCTTTGTGTGTCTCGTCTTTAGAGGGTCATGGAGATTCCAATAGTGAGGAGTCAGACAGTGATGTCTCTGACGTCCCGGAGCTGGACTCTGACATCGAGCAGGAGACACAGATCAACTATGAGCGACAGGTAACTGGATTTTTCCTGGATGGTTTCTGTTTCCATGGGTCTGCAGGGTTCTGGAAAACACGCCTTATCTGCACGAAGCAGCTGCTGCCTGCCAGGCATCTCGTCGCTGCAGCCAATGTTGCATCAATAAGCTGTTTGGAGATCGGAGGTTAGCGCTTTCTATTTAATCAGAAACAGGCAGAATAATGAACTTTTATTGATTCATTTTCTCCTTGCTTGATCCTCTCTCCTATCAAGTCACTTTAATTGTTCTGCTCTGTTAGGATGGAAATATTAGAGCATGCATAGCCTAAATGAATGCTGATAGTAAACATCCCTCCTCTGGAGTGAGGAGGAGGCAGCGGGGGGGTACGCTCCAGTCATAGTTAAATGTTCTGCTGCTCCCAGCGCTGACCCGGCACAGCGCTCCAGAAATACTCTGTCTGGAAAATGGAAAGCAGTGAGGAAGTAGAGCGCTCTCTTCCTCCTGGGAGGAAGAGGAGTGAAATTGTCAGGCGGCTGCAGCTCGCAGACTGAAGCAGAGCTGAAGGAGCAGACGGGTCGGCTGCTAAGGGAGGAAACACTGCCACCGTTCAAGCAGCTTCTCCTGCTTCATTTCTTTATCTGAACTGAATAAAATTGGGAAATCAAGACTTCACTGGAAAAACTATCTAGAAATAAGTAAACATTTCTTAAATTAAGTGTATTTAACCTTAATTAGAGTAATTAAATTAAAACGTTTGCCAATGGAATGAGTATTTTTACTCTTAAAATAAGATAATTAGATCAAATGCACTTGAAATAAGACAATGTATGTGTGTTTTCTTATTTTAAGTGTAAATTGTATTGTTCCATTGGCAAAGTGTCTTACTTTCCTCCTCAATCCAAGAACAAATGAGCTTATTTGAAGAAAAAAAAAGACTTATCTAGATTTCAATTTTTTTCCAGTGTTATTATATATGAATAACATATACATTGCACAGTCATTTTTTTCTTTAACTAAGTGCATTTTTTCTTTAATTGAGGAAGTAAGTGAGACACGTTCCCAATGGAACAAGACAATTTACATTTAAAAAGAGAAAAAACTATTGCATTGTCTGATTTCAAGTGCATGAATCTAATTATCCTATTTTAAGAGTAGAAAAACTAATTCCATCGGCAAATCTTATTTACCTGTTCAAATTAAAGTTAAATACATTTAATTTAAGCAAGTTTTTACTAATTTCTAGATCATTTTTAGCAGTGTATTAGCTGCTTTTTCTAAAGATCAACATAGTGATGGGCTGCGGTTTGTGGTCCCACAGGTCTATAAGGAGGACCTGCTTCAGCTGCGGCAGCAGAGCAGAGAGAAGAAGCAGCAGGTGGGATCTCTGAAGAGGCAGAAAGGACCGGATCAGGGCCTCCGGCTGCAGTTTGTTCACGGGTAATTCCTCCTTTTATGTCTCTGGGTAGGTGCGTTATAACCTCAGCTTGATAACCCAGATAAATCCTCCTGATTCGGATCTCAGGATCTCAGCAAAGTGCTCATCAGCTCCTGTTACGCCCTGTAGAGGTAATAACTGCTGCTGCTTTAAAAACCAACCATGACATCAATGTTGGACTGATCTTTCCTTTGTCACATTTGGAAAGAAACCTCCATAAAAAATAAAGAGTTTATTTAACTTATATTATACCTCTATTTCTAAGCAGAGGGTAAAAACAGAGTCCAGCCTCTGATCCAGCATCTCGTTCTGTAGAACCTTCTCTAGAACCAGGAACTCTCAGCTGAGTTTTATTGTCTGAATTCATCAGTTCCTCCCATCATGTGGAGGAATTTTGGTCCACCCTTCTGTCCAGTATGGCTCCACCTACAGTAAACGGGGTTCGAACACAGCGTCTGAACATCGCCACACGGCGGCTCTAGCAGGTTAAAAGGAATAGTACACCCAAAACATGATTAGCCTTCATTTTCTACTCACCCCCATGCTGAACAACACTCTGAGTACTTTTTTTGATATCTCAAATGCATGTGGAGATCTGGGGAGGCTTCTTGCTGTGCTGCTGACATTCAAATAATGGGGGTCTATGGGCCGAGGCAGAAAGGTCCATAAAAGTCCACAAAAAACGTGTCAATATTCCTCCATACTGCTCGTCCAATGTATTCCAAGTGTCCTGAGTGGGTAGCATCTAGAATTTACTTTCGAACGCAAAGTCATTTAGAATGTTTTTTAGAGCATAAACAGTAGTGTATAGGATTTCCTGAAAAGCGAAGTTCTCTACCAAACCCCGACAGACCAAACCAGGCGCATTCAGCTCAGCAAAGAACTCATGCTCTTCCTCAACACTGAAGTCCTCAGACATTTTTCTTTTCGTTGTTTCTTTCTTTGCACAGGTAAAACAGCACATTTCTTCTTCTCGCTTGCATTATCGGCAGAGCAGGCGCTGAATGCGCACTTTCATCTGGTTTGGTCTGCCCGCGGTTTCCGTAGACTCGTGAGCGCCGCTTTTAGGAAATCCTATACACTACTGTTTATGCTCTAAAAACATTCTAAATGACGGCTCGTTTCGAGTAAATTCTGACGCTACCCACTCAGGACACTTAAATGTTTTTATTTAGTCTCCTTTGACCCTTCCTAACGCTGCTGCTTTTTATCAGCTGTATGTTGTGTCTGTGTGCAGATATCGAGGTTACGACTGCAGGAACAACCTGTTCTACACCCAGAGCGGCGAGGTGCTGTACCATGTGGCGGCGGTGGGTGTGGTTTACAACCGGCAGCTGCACAGCCAGCGTTTCTACCTGGGCCACGATGACGACATCCTGAGCCTGAGCATCCACCCGCTGAAGGACTACGCTGCAACAGGACAGGTGGTCCAAACGCTCAGAAGCAGACACCAGCCGTCTGATCATGGAGTTCCTCCAATCCCTACACTGTTTATACATCATGCTACATTTTGGCTGCTTCAGCTCTGCAGGCATTTCCAGGATCATCAGGGATGCATCTGATGCAGTTTTTATTTTCAGATCATCCATGCATCAATCCTGACATTTTATAAAGTGCCATCAGAACCCTTTAATTAGCAGAGCATGAAATCACCATTTAGGAACGGGCATGAAAAACTTCTCGGTCCCAAACAAACAGACACATCTTCCTCCTTCTATCCTCCCTGATTAAAACGGAGACATCAGGTTTTTATCTGAAGGTTTCAGTCCCACAACCTTCCTGATCTTCTGTCTGCAGGTGGGCAGAGACCCAGCCGTCCACGTTTGGGACGTCCAGACCCTGAGGTGTCTGTCGCTGCTTAGGGGTCACCATCACAGAGGCGTGTGTGCGCTGGACTTCTCAGGTAACGTTTGTGGTCGGAAACTTTAGATTTGTCTTATCTCATATATTGATTTATGCTATTTACTCATTATAAACGTTTTCACTCAGCCTGTTTTACCGTCTTTTCATTATAAACCAGATTATTTCTCAAGGTTTATTCATAATCTTTCTGTTTATAATTTGTTTTGACTCTGACTCCTTTCCCTTATTGTAAGTAAGGAGGAACCAAGGGCGTAGGTTTGATTTGAACTTTGGTAGGGACACTATCAGTCGGTTGTCATTGGTGCTGCAATATGCATGTCCTTTTTTATACACGGTGTGAGGATCAGTACTGATAAGAGCAATTCATTGTTAAAAGAGAAAAGCATCATTTTGCTACATTAATAAAAATTGTGTAAGCACTACACTCATTAGATGCTGTTTATGAATGTTTGAAGTATCACCGGCTCTGATCAATGTGGAATTCGGACTGTTTTCCACTTTGAAAATGGTTTCATTTGAACGACTAAGAGAGAAGGTAAATACAGTATTTTCTTCTGAAGATATACAATTGTGCAGAGTTAAACTCCACTCTTATATTTTTACCTACTATTCTCTCTCTGTATCAAGCAAAAATAATACATTCATTAAAATATTAACTTCACTATAAAAGTGGAACATCTGGGCTGTAGTTACTCTGTGTAGCCAATTTCATGTATTTTATCTGGGACTGAAAAAAATGAATCGTATTAATTGATTATTTCAATAATCGTCAACTAATTTAGTATGTGATTAATCATTAACTGGAGAATTGAGACTCTAAAACATAATAAAAATGTAAAATATGCCTTTCTCCGACAGAGCAACCCACTTAGATCAGTAATTATACCAACATTTTAAAAATACAACATAAATATATAATATATAAGATAAAAAAATGTTTTTGTGTCTGTCAGAATTCTTCATCCAGAGGGGAAATATTTTAGTTTCACCTGGTTTATTTAGACATCACCTGAAGCACTGAAGGGCCAGCTGCTTCACCTACAAGCTGCCCTGCATCATTATTACTGCATATCTGTGTTTCCTATATAATCATATAATGTATAAGTGCATTTTTAATAGTAAAGGATTAAATGTAACACAACCTTTTATCATTGTCCTATATAGCTTACTGTCTGACTGTTAAAATAGCTCCTTATGTCTATTTTCTATAGTGGCATCATCTACAAACACAACCCTAAGAATGAGCCTAAGTGTATTAAAATATAAAATCACTTTTAACAATTATAAAAGACAATATAACACTATCTTATCTGTAATTTAATAATATCCAAAATAAACAGCCTGGTTCAAGCATTTTTACCAGACATTAATGTTTATAGTAATTTACTTATAGACTGTGTGGAAATCTATGTAAGATACTGTAAAATCAATGTTAATATTCTTCCTCTGTTTGTTCTTCTCTTTATCCTATTTCTAGAAGTAGAAATAGTCAATTAAATTATTATTATTATGTGGAACCCTAATTATGCTTTTTAAACAAAAAAATAGCAGATGTTTAGGCCCCATTTCTTGTTGTTATAGGCTACTCTATAAAAGAAATAACACCTGCTAATAATTATACCTGAACTTCCTCAAAGAGTCATCAAAAATGAAAACAGTAATAGCAACTAAATATCGGTAAAAAGGAAACCCTCAGTTTTTCTTTTCTTAATTGGCTGTGGCTAAGAATCAGAAATGTTGATGGCTTACAGCCTTTATTTGCCCATTTTCCAGCAGTCTTCAGAACTCCCTGGCTGACTCAGAATATTTCGTTTTAAAAAGGTAAAAAAGGTTTTTGCTTTTTAGCCATTACATGATATTCATTTTTCTTTCTTTCTTTTTTTTATTGGGACTAGTTTTGTAGCCTAATATTATATTACAGTAACCACGGCATTCTAGTGTGAATAAATTTTCAATGTTGTGCTCCAAGCACAGTAGGACTAGAAAATGCAGCCAATCAAGGAGAGAGAGAAGCGCTGGGACCTAAGGCAGAACAACCAATGAGGTTGAGTTAAACAGCGCAGCACAGTTCCATGCGCTGCTACATGAAAGGGACAGGAGAGACCAGGCAGAGGAGCTGCGGTGAGGAAAATAAGCCACTGCTGCAACAACTACTGCTGTAACATGTTGCTCAAATACAATTATTGGTCGGGACAATTAGGTGGGTTCAAAATTTTGGTAGGGACATGTCCCTATGGTCCTTATGCAAACCTCGTTTCCATGAGGAGGAAACCAACAGCTGCTCAGGCAGAACGGGGCTGATGCAATGTAATAATGACCGTATGATGAACTGTTCTCTCTTTGCAAAGATAGAATAACATTCAGACTGAGTAAAATCTATCAAGCTCCGTTTATTTAACTGGGGTGAAGAGTTGAATACTTTTTTACCATGACCCATTCCAGTTTTATTTTTCCTAAAAGTGAAGCTTATTCTCTTATTCCGTATTGTAGAAAGATGTAGTAATAATTTTTAAAATCACTTTGTCTTCTTGGTTATTAAGCATGTCTGACTAAAACTGTTAAGATTTTTTTCCCAGGTTTATAACTTCTTACCAAATATTAAAAATAAAACTCTATCTGACTGCTGAGTGATGAATTCTCTGCTGGTTTTAAATCTTTTCTGGAGGTTAGGTCAGTGTCACTGCAGCAGAGATCTGGATTAAGATGGCTGAACCCCTGTGACCTTTCACCCTTTATTAGCCTCCGCTGTGATGCTCCCTTCTCCTCTGTTTGTCCTCCCAGCTGATGGAAAGAGTCTGGTTTCCGTCGGAGTGGATGACGGACATTCCATCGTCGTTTGGGACTGGAAGCGAGGAGAGAAACTGGCTACGGCTCGGTACTGAAAACCCCAAAAACATCCAAAACACTGATAGACGAGTTTAAAGCATAATTCATCCACCTGCTACAGTTAAAGGAAAAGTCTGATCAGCAAGGAATAATCAATGGATCATTATTTATACCAAAAACTAATACATCAGCAGTGATTTAATGAATTTAGCGTTAATCAGTAAAAAATATAAAAGTCTGGGAGCGGCCATCTTTGTCCAAATATAGTAGCGCCCCTCCTCCTGCCATCTTCCAGCAGTGATGCGTAATGCCACGGTGCGGTAAGCCTGAAGCGCCATTCTCCCCGCCTGAAGCTAAATCAATGGGAACTACTAGACACATCTGCAATCAACAACAATTATTGAAGATTTGGTGAGGACTTCACCATTGAAATTCACCAGAGCTATAGTGAAACTGACAATGCCCACGCATGGCAGCTGGATGCTGGAATACATCGGGTAAAAGTGAAAAAAAAGAGTTTTCCATCTTTCTTGATTTCCTGATCCTCCTGACGACTGACGGTTGAGTCGCTGGATCGCCAACTTGAAGAGGGAGTGATTTGCCATCGAACCCTGGCCACAGAGAAAAAACCCGTAATATGTAGCCAACATTTGGAAGAAGAATGTTTTCAAGATGACTTGGATAATAGCGCTGTTGATCAAAACCCCAGATACTAGCACTGGGACTTGATCAACAGCCCGATACCGCACCGTGACAATGTCACCTTTAACCAGTAGGTGGCAGTAGTGTTCTTTGACAAACATGGATGCCTCCGTAAAAGCACATTCACATGAAAATTACTCTGAATTAAAACACTGATCATTTATTGAACAGGATGGAATCATTTCACATTTAAAGAACTTTCAGAGGTTTGACTTTTTCCTTTAAAAATTTCCACCTTCGTGTTCTGCTTTTAGTACCACTTTGGACCTTTATCTGCTCGAAATAGAACAACCTGTCTGGTTTTGATTAAAAATATGTTATTTTAATCATAAAACAAAACTTGAAACCTTTTTCTTGTTTAAACATTTTTAGTTTGAAAGACTTTCTTCTAAAATGATCAATTATAGACGAGGATTTTTATTTTTAGAGCAAAGCTAATTCATTTCGGGACCAGTTAGTTTCTATTTTTAGATTTATCTCTCCGTTCCTCTGGGATCGAACCAAACAGCAGCTCTGCTTCTTTGATTCACACTGATGAGACGGGAATAGGCGGCGCAGACAGAGGACCCGTCCTCACCTGTCCTCTCCTGTTTCAGGGGACATAAGGAGAAGATCTTTGTGGTGAAGTGTAACCCCAGTCTGATGGACAAACTGGTCACTGTGGGAATCAAACACATCAAGTTCTGGCAACTTGCAGGTAAAACTTTACCAATTAAATTATTTTGCATTTATTTTATTTCTTAAACAGTCTGATGTAAAATGTGTTTTTTCTATTCTTATGGGGATTTTCTTTGAATTCCATTCCTTTCTATGGCCTAACCAGGACCTTTACCCTAACTCTACCCATTACTAACTCATAGCGAACGCTAAATCTAACCTAAACTCCTCAGTCCTATACTTTCCTCCTGCTGGTTGACTGGTTCATACAAATACCTGTAAGTTAACAACGTCTTTACCTCCATTGATTTTCAGTCATCTTCCTCCCTTTCTGCCCTCATCCTGACATTAACCTCTCCTCTAACCATTACCAGTGCAAACCTAAACTTAACCTGAGCCTAAGCTTAACAAACTGGACAAGCAGAATGTCCTCACTCCAATAAAAACGGTCTTCAAGTCGATGCTAAATCCAGAACAATTGTTTTTACTCTGATATCAAAGCAGCAAACATACATATTATGTCCAAGGAGCCGACGGTCCTCACAGTTTGGTGTTCTGGAAGAAGCCTTCTTAGAAAACACAAAGAAGATCTGCTTGTTTCTCCTTTAGTTCCAGTTTAATCAAACTTCTGTTCATCTTAAATCAATAAATGAAGCTGAAAATGGAGATTTAACTCATCCCAGATTTAACCCGACATTCATTAGTCCAACCAAATAAAACTCAGGTCAGACTTCAGGTTTTGAGCTTTTTTAGAGTACCTATAAAAAACATTGATCTTAAATTAAATTCATTTAAATTCTATTCCAGTTTTTATTTCTATAGCGCTCCCATTCATCATCAATATGTCATCTCAGGCTCCCTTCCAGTTCACCAGATCATCCAGTCAGATTGGATTCAAAGTTTCATATCTAAGGAAATTCCAGCTGATTGCATCGACTCATTGACTTTTCAGCATCCCTCACACTAAGCGTGCTTGTAGCGACAGTGGAGAGGAAAAACTCCCCTTTGAACAGGAAAGAAACCTCCAGCAGAACCAGGCTCAGTGTGAGCGGGGCATCTGCTGAGGCCATTCACTGGGAGTTCAAGGAGACAGAAGCAGACATAGAAAATAGATAGAGAATAGATGCTGTACACAACGAAGGAAACATGTTTTAGCATTGACAGAATTAATTCCTGTTATTTTTTTAACATAATGATTTATATAAGTAAAAATTGCAGTGGAAGAGTCAATAGAAACATAAACTCAGTAGAAACGGTTTCAGTGTTTTTATGCATTTCATCCTCTGCAGCTTCTATAAAATCTGTTTAGATAAACTTTTAACGGCTTCAAAGATTCCTCTGAGTTTGACATCATATCTATAAAAAATATCAAATTTAGGCAAGAAAATTAAATAAACCATAAAAAGTTTAATTCTACTAGAAAGCAGTTTATAGATAATTTTAATCAAAGCCTCTTCATCAGTGCAATCAGCTCCGTTTTAGGATAAACTATTAACATTTTCTAGCATTCTGCAGAAACTTTACCATCTGTTCAGGTTCCATTTATGTTCTCCCTCCACTGTACGGCAGGCGGGGGCCTGACCTTCAGGCGTGGTGCGTTCAGGGGCATGGGCCGTCCAGAGACCATGATGTCAGTGTGCTACGGGCGCACCGAGGCGCTGGTGTTCTCTGGAGCCGCCACCGGAGACGTTTACATCTGGAAGGAGCCGGTGCTGCTGAAGACGGTGAAAGCTCATGACGGGCCGGTGTTCGCCATGTTGTCCCTGGACAAGGTGAGGAGGATCAGCCTGATGATGGAGCTCCTGGAACGTTCTGTATCCGCTGGTTCAGTTAGAGTCATCTGGAGGCACAGACTCAGATCAGATCTATAGATATATGATCCAGGAATCAGTTTAATTTCCAAATTAGATCCTGATCATCTAGAGTTTAGAGTGACAGCTGGTTAAGGGCTGTTTCTAGGATATGATGTACAATTGGTTTTCTTCTCTCTATGATTCTTAAAATCAATAAACTTCATCTGTGAAGCTGCTGAAACTCTCCTCCTGTTTGATTGATAAAGGTTATAATAAGAATGAAAAACACAGACTGAGGTTTATGCTGCATCTGTTTGTTTGTCATCGATAAGAAGTGAGATAAATAAAAAAAAAAGGATGCGAGGATCTAAATGTTTCCACTCATCAGTCCAAGGCAGCGGCTGCTCCTCAACTCCTCGTTTTTCTCACAGTCAAACTTCTGGTTTCAGGGTTTTGTGACGGGAGGGAAGGATGGAGTGGTGGAGCTGTGGGACGACATGTTTGACCGCTGCCTGAAAACCTACGCCATCAAGAGGACGGCTCTGTCCGCAGGGTCTAAAGGTGAGGATGGAGGGAGGGATGGAGGGAGGAGGGATGGATGACTGATAGTTGACTGGATGGATGGATGGATGGATGGATGGATGGATGGATGGATGGATGGATGGATGATGGATGGATGGATGGATGGATGGATGACTGATGGATGGATGGATGGAAGAGGAAAAAACATTTTCAAAGCTCTTATGGAGATTTTCCTGTTTTTTACACTAATGCTGAAACCAAGATGCCATATTTAGTAATTGAATCATTTATGAAACTCCCCTCAACCCTCCATCTGTCTTTAAGCAATGCAACACTGCCCTCCTGTGGACAAACTGTGACATGTCTCTGAGTGTTAATAATGATCCACAACAGAGATTCAGTGCTATTAAAGGTATAAAATGGTGCCAGACATTAGAAAAATACTTTTTTAGCTGAGAAAATCTCTGAGGTTTGATCCAAAGATGGAAGCTGTTCGCTGACTCTCTGGTTTTCCAACGTTCATTCTGAACGTCCAGGAAAGTCTGTTAGCTTGAATGGAGTTCCTCTGTGTGTGAACAGGCCTTCTGCTGGAGGACAACCCGTCCATCAGAGCCATCAGTCTGGGTCACGGTCACATCCTGGTGGGAACCAAAAATGGAGAAGTTCTGGAGATAGACAAGACCGGACCCATGACCCTGCTGGTGCAGGTGGGTTTTCCTTCCCTTTGACGCTCCGCTCTGCTGGAACTCTGAGCAGAACCGGACAGAAACAATCATGGAAAACATTTAGATGGATCCACCTGCTGAGGGAGGTTTATGCTTCTGATTCTCTCTTGGAAAATACAATAAAATACTTTAATGTGAAGATAATCAGATTTTCTTCTAGTCTTTCTTATTTTATATCTTATTATCCCTTTATAATAAATATCTAAACATGTTTGTAAAGAATATACAAAATAAAAAAATTGAATAAAATTAGAATATTCTTAGTAATATGATAAAGATTTTTTAAATCTGAAAGATTAGGCTGTTTATTGGATTAATCTTTTATTAAACATGTGCCTATGATTCTGCTGTTCAGGGTCACATGGAAGGAGAGGTGTGGGGTCTGGCCGCCCATCCTCTCCTTCCCGTCTGTGTCACCGTCAGCGACGATAAAACCCTCCGTCTGTGGGAGACGTCAGCCAATCACCGCATGGTGGCCGTCCGGAAGCTGAAGAGAGGTCAGAGCCGTGGCCACGCCCCCTTTTACACACTATTTAGATCATGTGACATTCCAAAAAAGTTAAAAAAAACAATCCACTGGGGTTAGTTTCCAAGTTTGAAGACGTTTCTCTTCCATCCAGGAAGATTTTTCAATTCCAAATGTCAGAAATAGCGTTTAGTTCCAGGTTTTATCCAGCAGCCCAACAAAGCCTGGAATGGGGGTCGCTAGGCTTCTTTGTTAGCCTGCAATGTTCCATACCTGTCCATGTCTCTGAAAGGGGGGTCATTAGAGGGAATAGTTGGCCTGGCTTAGATTAGGTGTTTAGGGATGAGCTAGTCTCTGTTTAAAGGAATAGTACACCCAAAACATGATGATTAGCCTTCATTTTCTACTCACCCCCATGCTGAACAACACTCTGGAGTACTTTTTGATATCTCAAATGCATCTGGAGATCTGGGAGGCTTCTTGCTGTCTGCTGACATTCAAATAATGGAGGTCTATGGTGCCCGAGGCAGAAAGGTCCATAAAAGTCCACAAAAAACGTGTCCAATATTCCCTCCATACGCACTGCTCGTCCAATGTATTCCAAGTGTCCTGAGTGGGTAGCATCCAGAATTTTACTTTCAAACGAAGTCATTTAGAATGTTTTTAGAGCATAAACAGTAGTGTATAGGATTTCCTAAAGCGCGTTCACGAGTCTCTACGGAAACCGCCGCAGACCAAAACCAGATGAAAGTGCGCATTCAGCTCGGCAAAGAACTCATGCTCTTCTTCAACAGCCTGAAGTCCTCAGACATTTTTTCTTTCGTTGTTTCTTTCTTTGCACAGGTAAACAGCACATTTCTTCTTCTACGCTTGCATTATCGGCAGAGCAGACGCTGAATGCGCACTTTCGCCTGGTTTGGTCTGGCTGCGGCTGCGTTTCCGTAGACTCGTGATCGCGCTTTCAGGAAATCCTATACACTACTGTTTATGCTCTAAAAACATTCTAAATGACTTCGTTTCGAAAGTAAATTCTGGATGCTACCCACTCCAGGACACTTGGAATACATTGACTCCGAAGCAGTATGGAGGAATATTGACACGCTTTTTGTGGACTTTATGGACCTTTCTGCCTCGGGCTTACATAGACCTCCATTATTTGAATGTCAGCAGACAGCAAGAAGCCTCCCAGATCTCCAGATGCATTTGAGATATCAAAAAAGTACTCCAGAGTGTTGTTCAGCATGGGGTGAGAAAAAATGAAGGCTAATCATGTTTTGGGTGTACTATTCCTTTAAGGGTCTGTTTGGTTTGAAATGTTCTGGGATTTTGTGTTTGGAGAAAATCCTCTTGAGTTTTAAAGAGACTCCAGCAACAGTGGGTTGTTATTTTTTACTTTTTTGGAATAACTGTGATCTGGATCACTGAGAATCTTCACCAGCATCATGTGACATGAAAGTTTTCCTTTTCTCCACGCGTTCTTCAGCTCTGATGCTGCTGCTGTTGTTCTGCTGCATGACTCAAATCATCTGTGGAAACAGTCAGAACCAGATGGTCTGGACCTGAGCCCACCATCAGGACTTGGACTAGAACTGAAAACTTGCTCTGATCTCCTCTCTCTCTCCCTCTGGTTGTCCGTCCAGGCGGCCGCTGCTGCTCCTTCTCTCCTGATGGGAAAGCGTTGGCGGTGGGACTCAGCGACGGCGGCGTCCTGGTGGTGAACGCAGACACGCTGGAGGACCTGCTGAGCTTCCACCATCGCAAAGACGCTATTTCTGACATCCGCTTCAGCCCAGGTAGGAAGCCTGAGGAATAAAGCTCTGATAACTACTAAATAAATTAGTTGATTAGGGTTTGTGCTCATTTAGAGTCTAAATGCAACCCTGAGCATCAGGCTGGAACTTATTTCATTAAAAATGTGTCATGGGAAAAAATTATTCAGGTATTTTCTCCAGTTAAATAACGGAGATCGATGGATTTCAATCAGTCGTGACTTTATTTCATCTTCCAAAGAGAGAGAAGAGTTCATCATACGGCCCTTATTGCACGGTAATCAGCCCTGTTCTGCCTGGGCAGCGTTCAACACTTTGGTTAAACAGTAAGATGCCATAAATAAAACTAGAGAAAGAATCTGGCTTGTTATGGGAATAAGAACGTCTTGTATAAAAACAGCCCTTACTCAGGCATTTTGTGGCCTTGCAGGCGAAACTTACTGAACTAAATCTTTTTTGAGAGTAAAAAGCATAAATCAATATAGGAAATAAGAGAAATATAAATTTCCCAACACAAAAGAGATCTGAGTGTAATGATCTTGGTTCTGTTGTTTCTCTAAGTTTTCAGTTTCAGGTTAATCCAGGTTTTTCCTTGTTTTCTAGCTTTATTGGTGTGTTCCAGATTCATTTAGGTTGCTCAGGTTTTTCTGTCCTCTGCTGCCCCCTTGTGTTCTTTTCTCTTGGCTTCCTCATCAGCTCTAATCACACCTGCTCCTCATCAGCTCGTTAGTCCTACCTTTGTTCAGTCAGCCATATATACACTCCCTCTGCAGTCCCTCTTTGCTGCTGGTTCCTCGTCTTACCTTTTCTCATCCTGGCTCCTTGATGGTTTTCCCCTGATGTCTCCATGGTTCTGGTTTGTGTTGGATTTTTGGATACCTGCTTTTGTTTAACATTTTTAGTTGGATTTTTTGGATTCCTGTTTTTGCTGCCTGATATTTCATTAAATCTTTTAAGAACTCACCCCTGCCTGTCAGCCTCTGCATTTGGGTCCTCACAAAAACCTTATTGTGACACTGAGTTTATCTGATCCCACTTTGTGATGTACCCAGTCCTCCTCCCAAACCTTCAGCTGGTTTCTGTTTCTCTGGGGTTCAAATAAGGACGAATATCACAGCGTTTCACCTTCAGCTGGTCCTGAAAATCTCTGCCGGTGTTTAAAAATCTTTTTCTGCAGCTAAAGATCTGTAGATCTCTATTTTTCTGTTAGATTATTATTTTAATTTTTGCTCTAGTGGCTTTTATTTCACTATTCTTAAAAGTATGCATACAGGAAATGGGATTAGAGAGAGAGAGAAGAAATGCAGCAAAGGTCAACAGGCCGGGACTCGAACCTGCGACTGCAAAGCCTCTGAACACAGGTTGTGTGCTTATCCCATGCATAGAGAAACATGTTTTTTCTTTACCTTAAAAACCCTTTATAGCCTTTTATTTCGCTCTCTGCTAATTTAATTTGTCAATCGGAAGATTTTCCACAATAATGTCTGTTTTGCATCATTTCTAATAGGATGCACGATATAATCGCCCCCTATCGGTATTATCGGCCTTAAAACTGAATATCGGACATCGGCCACCCCACCGATATTTAACCCCGATATTTGATCAGCTTCTGAGTTTCTGAAATAAAGTCTAAAAAAAAATACTACTTCTTCTTCAGCCTCAAAAATTTCTTTTTTACAGACTTAAAAATATTGATCCATTAAAATATCCCAATATCTTCATATGCTGATATATTGCCATTTAAAAACACCATATCAATCTCTTTTACTAATGAAATATTGCTATATGTCATCGTTATACTACTGAAATCCCCGAAAATTCACCAAATGTTGCCATATTTTTATATGTTGATATATTGACGCTGTATCGATCTATTTTACTAACAAAATCTCACAAGAATTTGCAAAATATCACGAGAGTTTGTAACAGAGCGATGAAATTTCACCCAGATTTTGAAAGTAAAATAGATCGATACCGCTGCTTTTTAAAAATCAATTTGATATCAGCATATGAAAATATATTTGAGTATATTATTTTTCAAAAGTGTCAGAAATGGATAAATAAAACTGCTATTTTCAATGACTACTTATTTTTGTCCAGCTTTAACATCAGTATCGATATCGGTTATTGGCTACATGAGTTTTAAAAATATCGGCATATCGGATATCGCCAAAATCCTCTCATATATCGGTGCATCCCTAGTTTCTAATTGTAATTTTAATATCAAAATCTCGATTTTCTATTTTTTAATACAAAGGCTGAGATTTGTCTTTAATTAATAAAGTTTATTTTTTACTTTTTGAATAAAGAAAATAATTGACTTTACAGTTTTTTTGTATTT
>JAGKQL010000052.1:1031449-1051698 GCA_018398635.1 Cyprinodon brontotheroides
TCAGCGCATTCGACGGAAAAGTTCTAGACGAAGCGCTGAACGCAGTTTCTAACTTCCAGCTACTGTGCTAATGGTAGCGTATTGGCAGCTGCTTTGGTATAAAGGGGGGTTCTACAGGAGGGAAACCGCCAGTTCTCCTCCAGACGACTTCATCCCCATCATAGGGTGAGCCAGACGGATCCTCCCTGCGTGTTCAGGGCCACAGCAAACAAACTTCCTAGCAGACATGACGCTTTGTGGGGAGTAAAAAATGAGCACTGAGAGTTGATATGCGAGGAAGAAGAGGTTTTAAAACTACACGAAACAGCTGCTACAGCTCCCAGTGTAGCTCTGGCTAGGTCGCTGCCCACCATTGCATTTTGCTCAGTTAATACTGCGATCAAAGAAATCTTCTTATGCAGGGTGGGCGCCTCCAGGCGCATCGCTGCCCCCCTCAGGACACTGCGCATCATTTTGTGGGCATTACGCTGCCGTGCATTATGCAGAACTTACACTGTCGTAAAGAAGTTCTGGACTTATGAATACGTATACGCTCAAAATTGAAAAAATACATAGAAAGTTGAGCGTATGCAAGCGTTTTAGGAGAATCTGGGACGTCAGGCAGACGCTGGATAGAGAAGGTGGGACAGGGCCCTAAAGCTGAGCCCTGACCAAAGCAGCAGGACACCTCCCCTTCCTCTCCCATGGTTTCATTCACACGAAAACAGGAAAATCAGTAAGTTAGTCTTAGTGGTCAATGTTATACCTGCTAAATGTTAACAGTAGAAAGGACTTATTAGGAAATCACGTCTTCATGAGCAGGATGAATGAAGGTGAGGGTAAAATGGCTCAATAAGCTCGTTAGTTTGAAACTACGCCAGTGGCATTTTGTTAGCATGTAGCTACAACCAGTCACACGTGTTTCTACGGGCCTATAGCGTTTGTCTGCATGTGTGTGCATTGTGGGTGTGTGATATGTCGGCTGTTACTGTAAATTACAGTAGTAGCCATTCAAAATTCCCCAACCTTCCTTAATGGGTCCTTGGCTGGTCCCCTACAATTCCTTTTTAAACATCAAAATTTGTACTAAAATGTTATTTGTCATGATTTGTGGACTTTCGTATCTAAAGTGAAGCGCCATCTCCTGGTCAGACCCTGTAGTTCAGTGAAAGGGTGGAGTCAGAGTAAAAAAAATATGCACACCCAGCAGAGGGAGGGCGTCACTCCACTGGCTGGAAGTCGGCTGCCATTGGGCTGGCTTTTGACTGGGAAGGGCCATTTTGACTGGCTGCTGCTGCACACATGAGAACAAGAGTGATGGCGTGCTTGTTCTAATCTGTGACTTGACTCTGTCCCTTTGCTTTCCAGGGGATCCAGGTAAAACCTGTCCACTTGCATGTCCATCTGTCTGTTGTCAGAATGAACATAATCATCTGTTATGTTCCTCACTGATGGCTAAATTATCCCTGGCAATGATCTAGTAAAAACTCTTAGAAGATAAAAGCTTCCTATGCTTGGAAACCTTGTTTTGTCTCCTGGAGCTCGGTCAGGCCCAGCCTGGAATAACAGCAGATCACTCCTTTTACCAGAGACCATGCTGAAGGGATGTCTGAGTGTGTGAGCGGGGTGGACAACCTGTAGTATAAGGAACGGCCCCATATTTAGAGCAAAAATATCGTCAAAATGTATCCTGGTTGATGCCAAAAGTTCACAAATCCTTTCACACGTAGAAGGAAATGCAAAAAAAGATTTCCCATGGTGGAAGGGTGGAAGTCAATCCCTGGCTAAGAAGTTTCCCTTATTTACTTTCTATGAAGTTGGAAACTAGATGTGGAACAATTCCTGCTGTCGGGATGTCTCCACAGAGATATGAAATGTTCCTTTAGGTATAGGTAAGGATGAGCAATCCTAACTAGATATATGATGTTTAAACTTACCATCAAACACAGGGTTATTCCCGGAAAGAGCTGGACTCTCTAGAAAGTTGATCAGAGTGGACAGATGGGGCTAAATGTTGCTGCTCTGGCCTGTTATGAAGAAGAATCAACAGGGGCGAAATGTAAAGCTACCAATATATTGGTCTGTTCAGCCTTTAATTGAATTCAATTCTATTCAGTTTATTTCTATAGCCTAATTCACATCATCATGTCATCTCAGGTCACTTTCCAGTTCACCAGATCATCCAGTCAGATTGATTCAAAAGCTTTCTATCTAAGGAAAACCAGCTGATTGCATCGACTCATTGATCTCCCCTTCAGCAATCCCTCACACTAAGCATGCTTGTAGCGACAGTGGAGAGGAAAAAATCCCTTTGAACAGGAAGAAACCCTCCAGCAGAACCAGGCTCAGTGTGAGCGCCATCTGCTGGCTGACATACCCACTGGGGTTCAAGGGAGACAGAAGCAGACATAGAAAAAGTAAGCATAGATACAAAAGGCAACTGTCAACCAGCTCCACAGGCGTGCCCCCCGTCCAGGAAAACACACAGCCAGGCAGACGAGCTCCGAGCCAGGCTCCCATGTCAGAGGTGATGAAGTTTAGTACAATGCAGTATTAGTCACAGTCAGAGAAACAGGACTAATTGGAAAACAGGCCAAGCTCCAACATCTAGAAACAAAGGTGTTGCATGGCAGCAAAGCACAGCTGATGGGCTTCTCTCCAGGATGGAGTCAGCACAGCCAAACAGGAACAGACCAGATGAAGCTACCTTGATGAGAAAAGCAGCAGATAAAGACAGAACGTTCCAGATTGAACTAACAGATTCTGCAGAGTGGGGAGAATAGAGATAGAATGAAGCAGAAATGATGAAAAAGGGTCCCTATGTTCCTCCAGCAGTCCAAGCCTATAGCAGCAGAACTATAGAGATAGATCAGGATGTCCTGGAGCCACCCAACTAGAAGCTTTATCAAAAGGAAGACCTCCTTTAGAGTCTGAGCTTCTGGATATCAGTGACTCTGGTTCAGGCATCTGATCAAGTTCTTATGAGCCATTGCTTGTGGTGTTCTTCTTAGTGGGTCCCAATAGGAAGCAACACTGAAGATAACCCAGCTGTATTTCCCCTCTGGGCTGTGCATGTGTGTGGATCCCAGAGAATGAAGTGAGAATGTTTCCTTGGCTAGGGGTGCTGGGTTTCATTCAAAGTAGAACAGACAGATGTTTGCTCTAAAATGGCTTTTCCCAGGTCTTCACTTTTTGTCTCCAAAGTCACTTCTGTCTTTTATCAGCCATTATTTTTTCATGGTTACGTAATTGAGAATAATCTCATGTATTTAGTTCACTTGGACCACCAGGCTGTTATTCATCATGTGTGTTTTTGTAGTTTTTATTTGACCTTTTAATGATAAACTCACTAATTGGTCCGTTAGGCCTCCTGTGAGTCGAGCAGCTCCACAGCCTGAGAAACTTCAGAGGAACAATGTGTCCAAGAAAAAGAGATCAGTGGAGGTCAGTTCTCTTTGCTTCAGCCTGCGCCTCTCGTTCGCTCTTCCCTCCTCTTCATGTTCTTCTTTCCTCTGTTTTCCGTTTCTAGGACCTGGTTTTGGAACACGTGTTTGGTTTCAGAGGCTTCGATTGTCGTAATAACTTGCACTACCTCAACGACGGCTCTGATATTGTCTATCACACTGCTGCCACTGCCATCGTCCACAGTCTGAGCAATGGTACCAATGCATTATGGATTTTTATACCATTGGATAACACAGGATAGGTTATAACCTCCTAATGGGTGTAAACCCAGTTTAATCAAGTCATATAAATTATAATTTCCAATGTTGCATTTAAATAAACCAGTTTATAAAACTTTCTTCATCAAAATGTCTTTAATAGATGAAGTTTTACATTAGCCAACTGTTTTCCTCTTTTGCACTGTAGGAACTCAGAGTTTCTACCTTGAACACACAGATGACATCCTCTGTCTGACCGTCAACCAGCATCCAAAATACAAAAACGTCATCGCAACCGGCCAGATGGGTATGCTCAGCCTCCATCTTTAAATGTTTCCTATAAGAATGCCTCTGATGCATGGCTTCTGTTAACTCATCTTTACTAAAATAGTCCTGCTTTTTCTGCGTCCTCTTCATCCTTATTCTATTTCTACTTGAGAGAAACAGCAGAGAGCAATTAAAACGTTTAGGTCTATTTAGACCCTGCAGTGTGAAGCAGCTGTAAAATGTATTTATATTGCTGTTAGAATTGCTTTGAAACATTTGACAGCATCACTTTATTTATTTATTTTCTTACAGTGTCCTTTCTGGCAATGTGGTAATTAGAAAAATTGTCTTGATGCCCAAAAAAAAAGCTCAACAGTTTTCGCTCACAAGTCAGAGGCAGTCGGCTATCGCCCATAGTGTTCCATGGATATAGTATAAGGGATACAATAAAGTAACACCTTGATACTATCGCTGAAGTGTAAGTAGTATTATTTAATCTAACATGTATACTGTGTTACCTGAAGATCAGAATATGGGCTTCCTGTATGGAGGTGAATCTCTGAGTACCTGGAAACCAAAGCACCTGTAGTTGTTCGTTAAAGGGCACTTGAGCATGTAAAGTTTTATGCAAAAGGAAAAATGCTCAATAGTGGTTGGTTTGTGAGAGAGCCATAGACGCGCCCCTCAAGAGCTCCGAGGTAACCGATGGGCGACCCAAAGCCCCAGACGCCCAAAGGGACCCCAAGAGGAAAGGTGCCCAGGAGGGGCCAACCCAGGAAATCCTGACCCCCACAAAGGGAGGAGGACAGATGACCTCGAGGAAAACCTGCAAGCCACCGCAATGTCGGAGCCCCCGGGAGCCGCGGGGGAGGAGTCCGCAGGCTCTGCCAGAAACCAGCCACCCCGAAGTGGATCTGGCCATGGGCCCCAGGGACCTGAGGCCCCAGGGTTGCCCACCTGTCAGCGGGAACCCCGGCCGGGCCCAGGGGGACCTCCTGGATTAGCTGCCAGGAATGAGCCAGTAGCCACCCGGGCATCCACCCCCAAACACCAAGCACCACCAGTGCACCGGCGAGCCCAGGCGCCAGCCAGCGGAGGGAGGGCAGGATGGGGGGAATGATCTTGGGATGTTCCGGGGAGAGGAAGCAGTTCAGACCCCAACCTGACCAATACAACGAAAAAATAAATATCACAGCATTAGTTTAAACCTTATTCATGGTTCAGTCAAAACTGATGCTTTATTTTACATTTTTATCTTTATTACAGAAAACTTTAGATTCTTGTTAAAAGCCTCAAAGTTATTTTGTGACTAACAGAATTTACTGAGTAGAGTTGAGTATCATCTGCATACATGGTGATCTATTTCTAAGGGAGCTCTTGTTTATAAATGGCTCAACACTGGGAGGGACTCGCTCAACACTGGGAGGGACTCGCTCAGCACTGAGAGGGACTCGCTCAACACTGGGAGGGACTCGCTCAGCACTGGGAGGGACTCGCTCAACACTGGGAGGGACTCGCTCAGCACTGGGAGGGACTCGCTCAACACTGGGAGGGACCTCGCTCAGCACTGGGAGGGACTCGCTCAGCACTGGGAGGGACCTCGCTCAGCACTGGGAGGGGACTCTGCTCAACACTGGGAGGGACTCGCTCAGCACTGGTAGGGACCTGCTCAACACTGAGGGATTCGCCAGCACTGGGAGGGACCTCGCTCAGCACTGGGAGGGACTCTGCTCAACACTGGGAGGGACTCTGCTCAACACTGGGAGGGACTCGCCAGCACTGGGAGGGACCTGCTCAACACTGGGAGGGACTCGCTCAGCACTGGTAGGGACTCGCCAGCACTGGGAGGGACTCGCCAGCACTGGGAGGGACTCGCTCTGGGAGGGAAGCACTGGGAGGGACCTGCTCAACACTGGGAGGGACTCGCTCAACACTGGGAGGGACTCCGCTCAACACTGGGAGGGACTCGCTCAGCACTGGGAGAGGAGCAAGCTCAGCACTGGGAGGGACTCGGCCAGCACTGGGAGTGGGACCTCGCTCAACACTGGGAGGGACTCGCTCAGCACTGGGAGGGACTCGCCCAACACTGGGAGGGACTCGCTCAACACTGGGAGGGACTCGCTCAGCACTGGGAGGGACTCCGCCAGCACTGGGAGGGACCTCGCTCAGCACTGGGAGGGACTCGCTCAGCACTGGGAGGGACTCGCTCAACACTGGGAGGGACTCGCTTCAGCACTGGGAGGGACTCGCTCAGCACTGGGAGGGACTCGCTCAGCACTGGGAGGGACTCGCTTCAGCACTGGGAGGGACTCTGGAGGGTCGCCAGCACAAACACTGGGAGGGACCTCGCTCAGCACTGGGAGGGGCTCAGCACTGGGAGGGACTCGCTCAACACTGGGAGGGACTCGCTCAGCACTGGGAGGGACTCGCTCAACACTGGGAGGGACTCTGCTCAACACTGGGAGGGACTCGCTCAGCACTGGGAGGGACTCGTTCAACACTGGGAGGGACTCGCTGGGAGGGACTCGCTCAGCACTGGGAGGGACTCGTTCAACACTGGGAGGGACTCGCTCAGCACTGGGAGGGACTCGCTCAGCACTGGGAGGGACTCGCTCAGCACTGGGAGGGACTCTGCTCAGCACTGGGAGGGACTCGCTCAGCACTGGGAGGGACTCGCTCAACACTGGGAGGGACTCGCTCAGCACTGGGAGGGACTTGCTCAGCACTGGGAGGGACTCGCTCAGCACTGGGAGGGACTCGTTCAACACTGGTAGGGACTCGTTCAGCACTGGGAAGGACTCGTTCAACACTGGTCTTTCATTATGGTCCCAGTGAGCCTGACTTCAGCAGCTCTGAGAACCTCAGAGAAAAGCTGGATCCCTGTTTTATCTTAATGGTCTGATGACGCGTTCAAGTTCCCTTGAACATTTCCAGCTTTTAGAAACACTCACAGCAGGTTTTATTTGTTTTTGTTTATTTGTTCATGTGCGTTTTGGCCGGCCTTTTTTTCCCCGTGTCTCTCGCAACACGTCAGGTGACTTCAGTGAAATCCCAGGTAAAATAATCCGCCACCCGCCGCCTTTCCCATCACAGCAAACGCCCTGAAAACCAGAGACAACCAGAATGATGCTGATATTTAACACCAGAGGTGTGTGTGACTTTTAGCCAATAGAACAAGACAATTTACATTTAAAATAGGAAACAAAACAATTGCATTGTCTTATTTCAAGTGCATATTATCCAATTATCCTTTTCTAAGAGTAAAAATATCTATTGCATTGGCAGAGCATCTTATTTACCTACTTAAATTAATGGTAAATACACTTAATTTAAGAAAGGTAGAGTTATTTCTAGATGGTTTTTGCAGTGCAGAGTAAATATGTTGGAAGTATGTTCTGGTCTGGTTCTCATGGTGTTTGTCAGCTGCTCACATCCTCCAACTGCTCGTATCGCTCTGAAGCTCTGCCATCATAGTTTGACCTCTGACCTCATTAAAGCTGACATCACATCCTGTGTGGTTTTTCCACATGCAGGTACCAATCCCTCTATCCATGTGTGGGACGCCATGAGCAAACAGACTCTGTCTGTCCTCCGCTCCTCCCACGCCAAAGGAGTCGGCTACTTGAACTTCAGCGCCACGGGGAAGCTGCTGCTGTCTGTCGGTGTCGAACCTGAACACACCATCACTGTGTGGCGCTGGCAGGAAGGTCTGGCTGCTTTGAAATTAACAATGAGGGTTTTAGGCATTTATTTATTCTTTATTCTTGTATTTTTTTTTCATTCCCTTCAGCTTTGCTGTGTTCAATTCTATTCAGTTTATTTATATAGCGCCAATTAAAAAAATGTCAAAACAAGGCACTTTATAATTAAACCAGATCATCCAGTCAGATTGATCCAAAGTTTTCTATCTAAGGAAAACCAGTTGATTGCATCGACTCATTGACCTCTTCAGCAATCCCTCACACTAAGCATGCTTGTAGCGACAGTGGAGAGGAAAACTCCCTTTGAACAGGAAGAAACCTCCAGCAGAACCAGGCTCAGTGTGAGCGCCATTTGCTGAGTCTCCTTCTGTTCAAGGAGACAGAAGCAGATATAGAAAAAGAAGCATAGATACAAAAGGCAACTGTCAACCAGCTCCACAGGCGGCCCCGTCCAGGAAACACACAGCCAGGCAGACGAGCTCGGAGCCAGCTCCCATGTCAGAGGATGAAGAGAGCACATCCAGTTAGTCACAGTCAGAGAAACAGGACTACACTGGAAAACAGGCCAAGCTCCAACATCTAGAAACAAAGGTGTTGATGGCAGCAGCACAGCTGATATTTCTCTCCAGGATGGAGTCACAGCCAAACAGGAACAGACCAGATGAAGCTACTATGAGAAAAAGCAGAGAGCAGAACGTTAGAGATTGAACTAACAGATTCTGCAGAGTGGGAGAATAGAGATAGAATGAAGCAGAATGATGAAAAAGGGGTCCCTATGTCCTCCAGCAGTCTAAGCCTATAGCAGCAGAACTATAGAGATAGATCAGGATAACCTGAGCCACTCTAACTAGAAGCTTTATCAAAAAAAAGGAAAGTTTTAAGCCTAGCCTTAAAAGTAGACAGGGTGTCTGCCTCACGGACTAAAAACTGGTAGTTGGTTCCACAGGAGAGGAGCCTGAGAACTAAAAAGATCTGCCTCCCATTCTACTCTTAGAAATTCTAGGAACCACTAGTAAACCTGCAGATTGAGAGCGAAGTGCTCTGTTAGGAACATAAGGAACAATCAGATCTCTGATATCAGATGGAGCTTGGCCATTTAAGGCTTTATATGTGAGAAGGAGGATTTTAAATTCTATTCTGGGTTTAACAGGAAGCCAATGAAGAGAAGCCAGTGTTATCAGATCAGATCAGATCAACAGGAGGTTAAAACCAAAACCTCTCTTTCAGGATCCAGGGTTTGCAGCAAAGCCGGACATCCTGACCGGATCTTTGTGGTGGAATTCAGGCCCGACTCGGACACTCAGTTTGTTTCTGTGGGAATCAAACATGTGAAGTTCTGGACTCTGGCTGGAGGTGCTCTGATGTACAAGAAAGGAGTGGTGGGGACGGTGAAGGACGGCAGGATGCAGACCATGCTCTCTGTGGCCTTTGGTGCCGTAAGTTCTTCTTGGTCTATAACGAATGCCACTTCTAAAAACGTGAGAATGAGTCGTGGTGTTTCCTATGGAAGCAGATTTACCCGGTACCGGCTCCAACTGACACCTGCTGATGTTCATCTGTCTATAGAAACGGCCAAAACACAGTCACATGGTGTTTCATCCACACACTTTTCAAATGGGGCTTTAACATTTCTAAAACATATTTCAAAATAATTTTTAAACAAGTACTTTTTTATAGCTTTGTAAACAAAAATCAAATTTGAAATTCCACCTGACATGTGTGACTCTGTGGGAGTAATGCAACAGCAGGTATTCATTTTTAGCCCCGCCCCCTAATGGCGGCATCATTGGAAACTAGAGGCTCAGACCTTTCCAAGGAGGGGTCAGAGGTCATTGGGCAACTATTTCAGGTGATGTAACCAGCATGCGTTACATAAGCTTGCTCTGTTATTCTTATTTTCTATTCAGTTTGGTGAAATTATTGCGGCTAACGGCTAAATCTTAGAAACAAAGACTTATGCAGAAGGTCTCCAATAATGTAAATCAGCATATTTGTCTGACCAGTTCCCTTTTGTGAGTGGAAAAATGCATTTTGGCACCGCTGTGTCAAAAATTCCATTTCCTCCCAGCACACCGCCCTCTAAAACCTTTGTGGAACAAACCTACTTCAACTTAATCAGTCCAAATTTGTTTGACTTATAGTGAAGATGTGGATCTATAAAGTCTGAGGGTTCATCCAGAGTTTCAAATGGGCTTTCATGGTGTTTTGAAGTGTTTATTTTGGAAAATAAATATGGTGAGGCTAAATATTTTTCATTTTTTCTTTGTTTAATCACCTATAAATCAGACACGGTGACATTTAAAATAATGGCTCCACCTGAAAAATATTCCTCAAAGCCTTTCTGTTATACAAATACAAACTATTGTATTTCCTATTTATAGTTTGGGAGGGGTAGGAACAGGGTTTACCCAGAATGCGGTTGTTTGTAGGTGAACGGAGAAACCTGTGGTACTTGAACTGGTCGTAGTGGAGATGAATCCTTTCTCAGTGTGAAGCTCCTGTTTTGAACCCCAGCTCAGTTTGAAGCTCAGTTGATCCTTCCAGGAGGAGAGAAGGTCCGAAAATCCAGTTTGCAGGATGACAAAAAATGTTAAAGGTACACTATGCAACCAGTGTTGATTTTTCAGCGAGGTCCCCCCAGGGCGAAAGTAAAAAGTGCACTGTACGTAAATATCGCTCAGCTGTTCTCCCTGGTTTTCTCCGTCCAAGCCAGCGCGGTTGTTTGAGCTTAGCAGACAGGCCAACACCAGCGAATGACTAATGCTGCGTTCACACTGGACGCAGCTATGGTAGCGACAGCAGCAGGAGCAGCGAGTTTACATGCAAAAGTCCAATGGTTGGCGATGCGTCAAAGAAGCGCAGCAAAAGGTCCTTGGCCAGCGTTTTGAGCAACGAAGCATGGCGGTGTCTGAGTGGCTGGAAGCGAAAGCGTGTGGGCGCGTTAATCATCTGGCCGGGAGAGAGACACAGCGCTGATGATCCACTCCTCTTAAACATTTTATCGGCGCCTAAATTAACTTAAAATGCAGAAATCTGCCGGCAGAATAAGCAGTTTGGATTATTTAGATGAAAACACCTACCAGCTGCGCGCGGTGAACCGCGAGGAAGCTGATGACCAGAGGCTGCTGATGAAGGGATTCCCTACAGACCGGCAGCTGGTATGTGTGGGGTCTGAGCGGCTCCGACAGAAATAATATTGAAGGCAGGATAATAATCTGAATGAACTGACTGCACTGATTGCGTTTTCAGATTGTATTTTCTCAATTAAACAAACATTATTAAAACTACTTTATTCCCACTGATCACAGCAAATATAGCTGCAAGGCAGAGAAAGGGATAGTGAAGCTCAAGCCTTGTAGCGTCAGACGCTTACGTTCACCCCGGCGCAGCCCGGGGCAACCTGAGAAGCTGCTTCAGCAGCAGCGTCAGAACTAACTTGGTACAAGCAGCGCCAAATGAAGCAGCAGGCGCCCATTTTTGCTGCTTTTGCTAGCGTCGGTGTGTGAAGCGGTAGCATAACTGCACAAAGATGCAGCCACTGTGCTAGCTTAGCGAGAATGCTACTTTTAACTTTGGGGCGTGTAGCAGTTCTACCGCCGTAAAAGCAAGATTTGACTCTGGCGAGACTTCTGAGCCTATTGGAGTGCGGGCCGAGGGCTCCTGCAATTTACAGATCGCGGTATTTCCCCTACAGCAGACCACCAGGGCGGCCGAGAATACCTTTGTTCAACCTGGAAATGACTCATTTAATCATCCATAACGTTATGGAACACATTAATTAACACTGAAAAATGTTGCATAGTATGCCTTTAAAACTCAAGGTGGACAAAAACTCAGTTTGACTCAGCAAATCTCAAGCTTGGCTAGAGTCCCCTAAACTAGCAAACACTCTGGCAGCGAGGTGAGAATGATCAGTCAAAAGCTTAAGAACACTCCGTTTAACGAGGAAACCATCAGCAGGTGTGTGAGGAGGCGGACCAGAACCAGGCGCCTCCTGGTGGTGGAAGGGAGACAAACACAAACACAAACACACAGACAGGAGTCCTGACAATTATTATTCAATTGTAATAATAAAATAAAAATCACACAAACAGAAAGGTTCCATGATAGACCAAGCTTAAATATAAAAAGTATCGTATCGATATCGGTAATGCTGACCCTGTATTTACTTGGTATCTCCTACCTCTAATTCCCAGAACAACCTGACGTTTACCGGTGCCATCAACGGGGACGTGTACGTGTGGCGAGATCACTTCCTGCTGAGAGTGGTGGCGAAGGCTCACACGGGGCCGGTGTTCACCATGTACACCACACTGAGGGACGGGCTCATCGTCACCGGTGGGAAGGAGCGGCCGTGAGTGAGGCGCCGCACAGATCCGGGTTTAAAACTGAATCACTGACATGTTTCTAAATACTTTTACCTCAGATGGTTCCTCTGAGGAACATTTAGTTCCACAGCATCAGATGTTCTCAGGTTCTCAGTGAATAAGAATGATTTCCTGTTTAGGAATTAAGGATGTTGAGTCTGTTTCAGTATCTGAGGGTTTTTTCTGGAACTGTCCATCAGGACCAAAGAGGGCGGAGCGGTGAAGCTGTGGGATCAGGAGATGAAGCGCTGTCGGGCCTTCCAGCTGGAGACGGGTCAGCAGGTGGAATGTGTCCGATCCGTCTGCAGAGGAAAGGTCGGAGCATTTCTCACCTCCACCCTCCTCCTCCTGGAGCTTCTTCCTCACCGCAGTTTCCTCTTCCTCCCCTCAGGGAAAGATCCTGGTGGGGACGAAGGATGGGGAGATCATCGAGGTCGGGGAGAAGAACTCAGCGTGCAACCTGCTGCTGGACAGCCACGCCCGGGGAGGGATCTGGGGTCTGGCTGCTCATCCGATCAAAGAGCTCTGCATCACCGCCAGCGACGACGCCACCATCAGGCTCTGGGACCTCAGTGACAAGGTGACCCTCTCCAGTCCCTCACTCTCATGGATTAGAGCAGAACTTCTAATGTCTCTGCTTATTACATCACTTTTTGGAGCTTAGTTTGATTAAAAAGCAGAAACACTTTGTTTTTTTCTATTTATCTTCGTGCATTGGGTAACTTATAGTGCTGCAACTACGGATTATTTTGCAAATGAATTAATCTGTTGATTATTATTTCAGTCAATCAATTGATAAAAAGTGAAACGTTTTTCACTTGAGGAGTTTTGGATAGAGCAGATTGACAATTACTGCTCTTTTTAAAGCAGTAATTATACATAAACATGTTTTATTCAAGTTGGTCACTCTGTCAGCTATAGCATGTTTTAGTGTCTTCATTCTCCAGTTAGCGATTAATTGATTTCTAAATTAGTTAACAATTATTTCAATAATCCATTAATCTGATTCATTGTTTCACTACTAGTGACTTTAGCATCTTTGTCATGGTTTGATATCATCTGATGCTTCGTATTCAGTCAGTAAATCTAGAATAAATATCTCAAGGGAACATTTTTTAAAGATTCACCACAGAGCGTTTAGTTCAGGGGTGGGCAACTCCAGTCCTGTAGGGCCCGTATCCTGGAACTTTTACCTGAAGTAAATAGATAATTAAAAGGACTAAAAGAAGAAACTGATTGCATACTGTGGAGGTAATTCAACCATTTGATTCAGGTGTGTTGGACCAAGGATGAATCTAAATGTTGCAGGAAACCGGCCCTTAAGCACTGGGGTTGCCCACCCCTGGTTTAGTTATTTAATAAATTGGTAGGTGGGATAAATCTCTTAACGTCTCACAGATCCACCTGATGCACTGGAAAAAATGGTCATTTTTCTTAAAATAAGTGCATTTTTTCTTGAATTGAGAAGTTAAGTGAGACACTTTGCCAATGGAACAAGACAATTTATGTTTAGAATGAAATTTAAAAAATTGCGTTTTATCTAGTTATCATACCTACTCATTCAATTGGCAAATCATCTTATTTAGCTACTCAAATGAAAGGTAAATACACTTAATAAAAGACATTTCTACTTATTTCTAGATGTTTTTTCCAGTGTGCGTGACAGTTTCTCTCTTTGTGCCCAGAAACTCCTGAACAAAGTGTGCGTTGGCCATGCCGCTCGCTGTGTGAGCTACAGCTCAGATGGAGAGATGCTGGCGGTCGGGATGAAGAACGGAGAGTTCCTCATCCTCCTCTCCAACTCCCTTAAGATCTGGGCAAAGAAGCGAGACCGCAGCGCCAGCCTGCAGGACATCCGGTAGGGGATCCAACGACCGGCATTTAAAACTGAAGGAGATATTCCAGGTTCTGTTGATGGAGAATCTGTCTGGTTGCAGCTTCAGCCCTGACCGCCGGTTGTTGGCTGTGGGGTCAGTGGAGAACACGGTGGACGTGTACGACATGAGCGCCGGGCCGACCGTGAGCCGGCTGGTGTACTGCAGCGATATTCCTGCTTTTGTCCTGCAGCTGGACTTCTCTGCAGACAGCTGCTACATTCAGGTTTGACTGCGGCTGCTTCATGTTTTAGATGTTTTTAAAGACAGAAAAAAGATGCAAACTGTGATCAGGCAACTGGAAAGAAATCGAAATCTAGAGAAGTCATTTCTTCTTAAAATAAAATAAAACAGACATTTTGCCAATAGAACAAGACAATTTACACTTAAAATAAGAAAACACAATTGCATTGTCTCATTTCAACAGAGTAATCATATGCAATCCATTGGCACTTAATTTAAGACATTTTTTGACTTATTTCTGGATTGTTTATACAGTGCATGTCAGTACCAGCTCCCTGGAACAAGTTCAGCAGAATAAATCTTCCATTAGTTTATCTGATAAGCGTCCACATACTCAGACATGTCCTGACCTGCAGACTGTGATGCCTTCAGGTGTCGACCGGAGCCTACAGACGGCTTGTGTTTGAGGTTCCTTCAGGGAAGCTCCTGAGTGAGCAGAGCACCATCGACAGAATCACCTGGGCGACGTGGACCAGGTAACTATACCCACCCCCCATCCACCCACCCAGTCGGTAACTGTTACCATGGCTCAGAAGCTTCTCTCATCCATCTCTTCTGCAGCATTCTGGGAGAGGAAGTTCTGGGAATTTGGCCCCGGAATGCCGACAAAGCTGACGTGATCTGCGCCTGCGTGTCTCACGCCGGACTGAACGTTGTCAGCGGGGACGACTTCGGATTGGTCAAACTCTTTGACTTCCCCTGCACAGAGAAGTTTGTGAGTTTCCATCCCAAATAAAACTGCAGATAATCTGAAACTTCATCATATATTTGAAATATTCAATCGCATATGAAATATACGTCTGTTAAATAATGGCTTCATTGGCCCATATTGACCAAGATGCTGAACGGCTCTGTGGTTTTACGCTGAAAGAGTTTCTTTCCAGTTAAATTGGTTTTAAAAGCCAACTACAGAGAATGGACTCAATGGGCTATCCAACAGAACTTTTCCATTATAGCTGAACATGGACCAGGACATCACTGCTTCCTGGCTTGTATTAGATAAACTGGGATTAATGGACCAATCAGAAGCAGGCTGGTTGCCCAGGTTACCCTGACTCCCACTGGTTTCCCCAGAGAATTTAAAACAATCTTTAACCTTATCGATATTAATGATTCCTTGCCTCTGAATGGAACCAGGTGGTTTGATCTCAAACGTTTTTATCGTATGTTAAATTATGCTGCAGCACATTAAACCAGGTTCTTGTTGTTTCGGGCTGCAGGCCAAACACAAGCGCTACCTCGGCCACTCGCCTCATGTGACCAACATCCGGTTCTCCCATGACGACAAATATGTGATCAGCACAGGAGGAGACGACTGCAGGTAGGCTAATCTTCCATCAGAACCAATTAGCGCCATGCTACACTGACCAGAACCAATCAGAACTACACAAACGGCTGTTCCAACCGTTGCATTTCTGAATTCTCCCAAGTGGTGCACGACTTTACACCAGTGAATAAAGTGAATGTGATTGGTCGTTTATCAAGGGGGCGGGATTGTTGTGGCAAGCAAGTTTGATTGTAGCCGGTTTGTGGGAAGCATCATGCTAACCAGTTAGCAACTTAGTGCTAGCAGGTTCCCAATGGGAAATTCCATTGGGACTCAAGTAGCACTCAAATTGGTGACTTAGAAACGACGCTGTCAAGGAACGCTATGGACAGCGGAAACATGCAAGAGGAGGGAGAGTTTAGTGTCGGAGGTCGTGGATGAGTCTCCTCCGTTTCCTTCCAATAGAGCGCTCACAGAGCTCAGAGTACGAAATTAAAAGTTCTATTTTCTGTTGCTGTTGTTCAATAAAAGATTATTAAACATATATTTCTACCTCCATTTGCTAAACATCAGGAATTTATTTTCTGTCGCTCTACAAATCCAAATCATTTTTTTTTTAAGAAAGTCAGTCATATAATACATATTTTCTTAGCAGTAACTGAAAGCTCATTGGCTTACGTTTATTTGATCCTCACCAGTTTCCAGGTAACATTTTTAATTTCTGTTTTATTGCAGCGTCTTTGTGTGGAAATGTCTTTAAACATCTGGATCTGAAGCGCCTTAACAGAAGAATCCGTCACTGGTTTTTCTTCCACGAACCGCCCAAGCAACGCTGCTCTGCTGAGGTTTCCAGGTGGTCAGGTGTCTTCCTCTGACTGCCCTTTGCAGCGCCTCCTAGAGGTGAAGAAATGTCTGCATCTGTGGTGGGGAAATCGTTGGATCATTGCAGCTTATCTCTACCTGGACTCTGTCGATCTGTTCTCTCTGGTCATTATATGATTTTATAATTAAATTTAATATTAATTAGCTTATTGCTGCAACATCAACCATGTACAGATGTAGCCATTCAAAATTTCCCACTTTCCTTGATGGGTCCTTGGCTAATCCTTGGCTAATCTTTGATTAGTTCTTGGCTGGTCCTTGGTTAGTCCTTGGCTGGTCCTTGGCTAGTCTTTGGTTAGTGCTTGGCTGGTCCTTGGCCAGCCCTTGGTTAGTCCTTGGTTAGTGCTTGACTAGTCCTTGGCCAGCCCTGGGTTAGTCCTTGGTTAGTGCTTGGCTAGTCCTTGCCACCCCTGGGTTAGTCCTTGGTTAGTCTTTGTCCTTGGCCAGTCCTTGGTTAGTCTTTGTCTGGTCCTTAGCCAGTCCTTGGTTAGTCCTTGGTTAGTCCTTGGTTAGTGCTTGGCTGGTCCTTAGCCAGTCCTTGGTTAGTCCTTGGTTAGTGCTTGGCTGATCCTTGGTTAGTCTTTGACTGGTCCTTGGCCAGTCCTTGGTTAGTCCTTGGTTAGTCTTTGTCTGGTCCTTGGCCAGTCCTTGGTTAGTCTTTGACTGGTCCTTGGCCAGTCCTTGGTTAGTCTTTGGCTAGTTCTTGGTTAGTCCTTGGTTAGTTCTTGGCTGGTCCTTTACTATTCATTTTTAAACATCTAAAATATTCTTTCTGTCATGATTTGTTGACATTGAGATCTTAAGAAAAGCACCATCTCCGGGTCAGAGTAAATAAATATGGCTGCCTGAAGGCCAGTGGCTGGAAGTTGGAGGGGATTTTGCTGCCATTCGGCTGCCTTTTAACTGGGAAGGGCCATTTTGAATGGCTGCTACTGTATAACGTGCACAGCAGCCATGTTGGATTGAAGAGTGGGGCTGGAAACTTAAATATTTGTTCCAAAATACCTCAAAGTAAAGAGGTAATTAGCTCTGGTTGCTCCAGTTTCAGAAATGTTGAGGAAAAACTGCGATTCTCCCTGAAACTACAGAAAAACTACATTTAATGAGTCCTTCAACCCGACGAGGTCGGATCAAAGCAGAAAAACTGCTTACAAATCATTAAAAAAACATCTAAAGATGTGAAATCATAAGAAAACCTTTATGTGAACTTAAATGATTTTAGTGAAAAAAGACTCCGAGAATATCAGAGCCGGTTTGATTTCAACAAAAACCTGCAAAATCAATAAATATGAAGTTTGGTGTTTCTGGTTTATCTTCAGGATAATTTTCTGTTGGTTCTGATCCAATCAGCATCTGTGGGAGGTTCTGAACTGTTGCCTGAATGATGAACCTTGAACCGAGAACTCTAAGACCCTGAAATCCCCATTTCTCAACAAACTTTTTCTGAAAAAAACCAAACTGATGGTCGGTCTTCAGCTGCTGCATCTGGACACATCTCCCCGAAGTGCCTTTCTGGATCTTTGTAACGATGTTTGTCTCGTTTATTTTGGAGCAGGTCAAGTTTTTATATGTTGTATTTCTTTATTTTTCTAAATCCTTGGATGTGCTTCTGTCTGGTGCTACTCTCTGAATGTTCAGCCTGATGAGGCCCAGAAGCATGTGTGCCGTGCTGCTTCTAAGAGAGACTTGAAACGAATCCAAAGCATCGTGTTCAGACACAGAGAGAAGAATATTTCCCTTATTTCTGCCTGATGTAAACGTGTGGATGAATTCTCCGTGCTGAATATTTACTGTTACTGTGAAACGTCTCAGACTGTTTGTGTAAAAGGAGCAAAAAGAAAAAAGTCCAACAGGTTTTATTTTGAAATGTTTCTTTATTTTTCTCCATGCAAACACACAGACGCACAAACTGCTGCAGACTGACGCTAAGGTAGATCATCACTTGATCCTCAGAGGGAAAAGGCATCAATTTATTCAGAATTGTTGATCTATTGTTGATCAATCTATTATATAGGATTAAATATTGATGTCAGAATTACAGCAGATTTTGCAGAGCTTGAAGGAAACATGATGAATTATGAATTATGACTGATCAAACACCTGCAGACTACTTTATCGCAGCGAACATCAGTTTCTTCTTGCAGGAGGTGTAATTGGTTTTATTCTGTTCATCTGTTTCTATTTGCATGTTTTCTAAACTAAAAACCAGAGCTTTTGTTGGGCTGCACAGATAAAACCTGGAACTCAAGCATTTATTTCTGACATTTTGATTTGAAAAAAGCTTCCTGGATGGAAGAGAAAGCGTCTTCAAACTTACATGAAGCAAAGTCCAGTGGAGATGATTTTAACTTTTTTTGGAAAGGTTTAATACGGTTCTGCTGATTTATAAAATCACTGAAACTCATCAGAAAATCTTTATAGCATTTTTTTTGGATGAACCCGCATCCCTTAAACGGAGCCGTCCATGAACCTCAGGTCCCTTCAGACTGGAAAATAAATTTCAGAATCAGAAAGACTTTAATCAGACTTTTAATGATCCCAGAGGGAAATTACTTTTGCTACACTCTCCAGTTACAGTTTTACATGATATGCTACACACATCCAACTATACAATATAATACCAAGATAAAAAATAAGAATAAATAAAAATAAAAATATATACACATATAGCTCTTCTGTATGTATATCTCTGCAAATGTAAAAACTGGGAGGAAAATCCAAAATAAAGTGAAAAATCCAAATATGAGTGATTAAAATGGGTTGTAAAGTGAAAAATCCTAAGTAAAGTGAAAAATCCAAATAAAGCAGACCGCATCCACTCTAAAGTGAAAAATCCAAGTAAAGTGAAAAATCCAAATAAAGTGAAAAATCCAAGTAAAGTGTTTAAATCCAACAAAAGTGATACGTGGCGTGCAAAAATAGTTCATAAATGTCATTTACCAAACTTTGCATTGCGATCTAAGAAAAATGTTTTTTTTTCAATAAAGTACGTGTAACGTCCTCTGATAAGAATGCTCATGAGTAGGATAATTTGCCAATTGAATAAGATGATTTTATAAAAAAAAAAAAAAAAAATTCCACTGTCTTACTTCTACTACATAATATTTAATTATCATGTTTTAAAAACAAAGTACTAATTCCAATTGGAGATCTTGTTTTACCTGCTTAAATCAAGTGCAAAAGGGTTAAAATTTAATTTGTTTTTAATTAAATTTTGCAGAACATAACTAGAGAGTTTGGATTTTTGAATGATTCTACTCCTTGTTTGGTCCTAAATTAGAAAAGAATTAGCAGATTTCACCATTGTAATGAAAATATTTTAGGGAGCAAACTTCAACTAAAGAGCAGAGATCAGGCAGCGCTGCATCAACCATCAGGACGGTCCTGCTGCAAAGTAAGTACTGCCTCTTTAATTCCTGCTCTGCTTCTGATGGAACGTCATGTGTGAACTGGAGAGTTTCACGTGCTGCAAAAGATCAGAAATCAACATTCCAGATCTGTCCGTGAACCAGGAGCTGCTATAAAATCAGTTTTAAGGAAAATATTTGAGTTGCTGTAAAAAATGAAAAGATTAATTGGTTTTAAAAAAGAAAAACGTCACGTTTCTACTGTGCTGTGTGATGATTTCCCAACAATAAATGTCTGAATCACTGATTTGATTTTCTTTATTAACTTTTCTCTGACCCAGCCAATGTTGGTATCTCAGAGACCTGAAGGACCAGATACTCCCTATAGAGATCATTCTATCACCCTATTAGAGACCTGAAGGACCAGATACCCTATAGAATCATTCTATCACCCTATTAGAGACCTGAAGGACCAGATACCCTATATAGAATCATTCTATCACACCTATTAGAGATTGCCTGAAGGACCAGATACCCTATAGAATCATTCTATCACCCTGGCCAAGGAGACCCTGAAGGACCAGATACCCTATAGAATCATTCTATCTACCCTATTAGAGACCTGAAGGACCAGATCCCCTATAGAATCATGTGCAGTTT